>ARYC01000366.1:0-17339 GCA_000711775.1 Oxytricha trifallax | reverse complement strand
GTGAATTGGAAATTTCTGGATAGTAGACATATTTTGAAAAAGAAAAGTTTGCGCGCCTCTCCTATATTTGGATTTGGAAAAAGCCCGTTTAAAATTAAATCATTTTTGACCTTCACTTAAGAAGGTGCTCATAACAATTAAAACATACAGAGCTGAAATAAGCCTTTTCTTAATTCCTTTATCACTCTTCGAAAGAAACTAAAATTAATTTGTAACTGCATTGATTTAACTCTCTTTTGATTATAGAATTTGCTTGTTACAGCCCATCATTTAAATTAATCTTGACTTTCCATAGGCAAAATTACTTAACCAATTTCGTAAATAAATCTAAGGCACATGATTTTTGATAATTTAGTTTCATTTAATATTTTGAACTTTTATGCACTGATCTCAACTTTAAACTTTCCCTTAATGGATTGTTCGAAGACTTTTCGTATATTAAAGAGATATACTTTTCCTTTTATACTTAAGCAAAGCATTATGAAGAATACGTAAACTGACAAATAATAATGGCAACACGATCCTGTATGTTTTTTTGTTTTGCTTTCAATCTTAATCTATTAATTTCGCTACAAAATATTAATAACTATGTAGGATTAAAAAATATATGAAGAAAGTCTTTGAAGTTTTTAGAAATTTCGTTCTATACTTTCTAAAACATTTTCAAATCTCAATTTTGAGATAATTGAGCAGCATCTCGTCGGCAAAAAAGGAAGAGCAAAGAATAAATATTGTAGAGAATTTCAATTTGGTTAATCTGTAGCAATGGCGTTTTATGCGAAAATTAGTCAAAGGCTTGAACTGCCTCACTGAAAGTATGAGCCTTCCTATGATACACTATTCTCGATATGCTAAGATGAGATTTAAGAAATTAAACAATAAGGATTCTATGAAAAATTCATAGTGTACTGAAGTATCATAAAATATTAAATGGCGTGCGTGCTCTTGACTTCAATTTTTATAAAATCTTATATAAACAATACTTCTAAAACAAAAAGATCTCTTTATTTATATATTGCTCATTATTATCATGAATATCAATTAAAGCTTTAAAGTGTCTCTCTGAGAAAGTGAATTGGAAATTTCTAGATAGTAGACATTTTTTGAAAAAGAAAAGTTTGCGCGCCTCTCCTATATTTGATTTGGAAAAAGTCCGTTTAAAATTAAATCACTATTGACCTTCACTTAAGAAGGTGCTCATACAATTGAAGCATGCAGATCTGAAATAAGTCTTTTCTTAATTCCTTTTTCACTCTCGAAAGATTAAATTATTTTTGATTTGCTAACTTCATTTATTTAACTCTCTTTTTGATTATAGAATTTGCTTGTTACAACAAATTAATCTTGACTTTCTTTATGCAAAATTACTTAACCGATTTCGTAAATAAATCTAAGGCACATGATTTTAGATAGTTTAGTTTCATTTAATATTTTGAACTTTTATGCACTGATCTCAACTTTAAACTTTCCCTTAATGGATTGTTCGAAGATTTTTCGTATATTAAAGAGATATATTTTTCCTTTTATACTTAAGCAAAGCATTATGAAGAATACGTAAACTGACAAATAATAATGGCATCACGATCCTGTATGTTTTTTTGTTTTGCTTTCAATCTTAATCTATTAATTTCGCCACAAAATATTAATAACTATGTAGGATTAAAAAATATATGAAGAAAGTCTTTGAAGTTTTTAGAAATTTCGTTCTATACTTTCTAAAACATTTTCAAATCTCAATTTTGAGATAATTGAGCAGCATCTCGTCGGCAAAAAAGGAAGAGCAAAGAATAAATATTGTAGAGAATTTCAATTTGGTTAATCTGTAGCAATGCGTTTTATGCGAAAATTAGTCAAAGGCTTGAACTGCTTCACTGAAAGTATGAGCCTTCCTATGATACACTATTTTCGATATGCTAAGATGAGATTTAAGAAATTGAACAATAAGGATTCTATGAAAAATTCATAGTGTACTTGAAGTATCATAAAATATTAAATGGCGTGCGTGCTCTTGACTTCAATTTTTATAAAATCTTATATAAACAATACTTCTAAAACAAAAAGATCTCTTTATTTATATATTGCTCATTATTATCATGAATATCAATTAAAGCTTTAAAGTGTCTCTCTGAGAAAGTGAATTGGAAATTTCTGGATAGTAGACATTTTTTGAAAAAGAAAAGTTTGCGCGCCTCTCCTATATTTGATTTGGAAAAAGTCCGTTTAAAATTAAATCATTTTTGACCTTCACTTAAGAAGGTGCTCATAACAATTAAAACATACAGAGCTGAAATAAGCCTTTTCTTAATTCCTTTATCACTCTTCGAAAGACATTAAATTTTTTGTAACTGCATTGATTTAACTCTCTTTTTGATTATAGAATTTGCTTGTTACAGCCCATCATTTAAATTAATCTTGACTTTCCATAGGCAAAATTACTTAACCGATTTCGTAAATAAATCTAAGGCACATGATTTTTGATAGTTTAGTTTCATTTAATATTTTGAACTTTTATGCACTGATCTCAACTTTAAACTTTCCCTTAATGGATTGTTCGAAGATTTTTCGTATATTAAAGAGATATATTTTTCCTTTTATACTTAAGCAAAGCATTATGAAGAATACGTAAACTGACAAATAATAATGGCAACACGATCCTGTATGTTTTTTTGTTTTGCTTTCAATCTTAATCTATTAATTTCGCTACAAAATATTAATAACTATGTAGGATTAAAAAATATATGAAGAAAGTCTTTGAAGTTTTTAGAAATTTCGTTCTATACTTTCTAAAACATTTTCAAATCTCAATTTTGAGATAATTGAGCAGCATCTCGTCGGCAAAAAAGGAAGAGCAAAGAATAAATATTGTAGAGAATTTCAATTTGGTTAATCTGTAGCAATGCGTTTTATGCGAAAATTAGTCAAAGGCTTGAACTGCTTCACTGAAAGTATGAGCCTTCCTATGATACACTATTTTCGATATGCTAAGATGAGATTTAAGAAATTGAACAATAAGGATTCTATGAAAAATTCATAGTGTACTTGAAGTATCATAAAATATTAAATGGCGTGCGTGCTCTTGACTTCAATTTTTATAAAATCTTATATAAACAATACTTCTAAAACAAAAAGATCTCTTTATTTATATATTGCTCATTATTATCATGAATATCAATTAAAGCTTTAAAGTGCCTCTCTGAGAAAGTGAATTGGAAATTTCTGGATAGTAGACATATTTTGAAAAAGAAAAGTTTGCGCGCCTCTCCTATATTTGGATTTGGAAAAAGCCCGTTTAAAATTAAATCACTATTGACCTTCACTTAAGAAGGTGCTCATAACAATTAAAACATACAGAGCTGAAATAAGCCTTTTCTTAATTCCTTTATCACTCTTCGAAAGAAACTAAATTAATTGTAACTGCATTGATTTAACTCTCTTTTTGATTATAGAATTTGCTTGTTACAGCCCATCATTTAAATTAATCTTGACTTTCCATAGGCAAAATTACTTAACCAATTTCGTAAATAAATCTAAGGCACATGATTTTTGATAATTTAGTTTCATTTAATATTTTGAACTTTTATGCACTGATCTCAACTTTAAACTTTCCCTTAATGGATTGTTCGAAGACTTTTCGTATATTAAAGAGATATACTTTTCCTTTTATACTTAAGCAAAGCATTATGAAGAATACGTAAACTGACAAATAATAATGGCAACACGATCCTGTATGTTTTTTTGTTTTGCTTTCAATCTTAATCTATTAATTTCGCCACAAAATATTAATAACTATGTAGGATTAAAAAATATATGAAGAAAGTCTTTGAAGTTTTTAGAAATTTCGTTCTATACTTTCTAAAACATTTTCAAATCTCAATTTTGAGATAATTGAGCAGCATCTCGTCGGCAAAAAAGGAAAAGCAAAGAATAAATATTGTAGAGAATTTCAATTTGGTTAATCTGTAGCAATGCGTTTTATGCGAAAATTAGTCAAAGGCTTGAACTGCCTCACTGAAAGTATGAGCCTTCCTATGATACACTATTCTCGATATGCTAAGATGAGATTTAAGAAATTGAACAATAAGGATTCTATGAAAGATTCATAGTGTACTTGAAGTATCATAAAATATTAAATGGCGTGCGTGCTCTTGACTTCAATTTTTATAAAATCTTATATAAACAATACTTCTAAAACAAAAAGATCTCTTTATTTATACATTGGCCTCATTATTATCATGAATATCAATTAAAGCTTTAATGTGCCTCTCTGAGAAAGTGAATTGGAAATTACTGGATAGTAGACATATTTTGAAAAAGAAAAGTTTGCGCACCTTTCCTATATTTGGATTTGGAAAAAGCCCGTTTAAAATTAAATCACTATTGACCTTCACTTAAGAAGGTGCTCATAACAATTAAAACATACAGAGCTGAAATAAGCCTTTTCTTAATTCCTTTATCACTCTTCGAAAGAAACTAAATTAATTGTAACTGCATTGATTTAACTCTCTTTTTGATTATAGAATTTGCTTGTTACAGCCCATCATTTAAATTAATCTTGACTTTCCATAGGCAAAATTACTTAACCGATTTCGTAAATAAATCTAAGGCACATGATTTTAGATAGTTTAGTTTCATTTAATATTTTGAACTTTTATGCACTGATCTCAACTTTAAACTTTCCCTTAATGGATTGTTCGAAGATTTTTCGTATATTAAAGAGATATATTTTTCCTTTTATACTTAAGCAAAGCATTATGAAGAATACGTAAACTGACAAATAATAATGGCATCACGATCCTGTATGTTTTTTGTTTTGCTTTCAATCTTAATCTATTAATTTCGCCACAAAATATTAATAACTATGTAGGATTAAAAAATATATGAAGAAAGTCTTTGAAGTTATTAGAAATTTCGTTCTATACTTTCTAAAACATTTTCAAATCTCAATTTTGAGATAATTGAGCAGCATCTCGTCGGCAAAAAAGGAAAAGCAAACAATAAATATTGTAGAGAATTTCAATTTGGTTAATCTGTAGCAATGCGTTTTATGCGAAAATTAGTCAAAGGCTTGAACTGCTTCACTGAAAGTATGAGCCTTCCTATGATACACTATTTTCGATATGCTAAGATGAGATTTAAGAAATTGAACAATAAGGATTCTATGAAAAATTCATAGTGTACTTGAAGTATCATAAAATATTAAATTGCGTGCGTGCTCTTGACTTCAATTTTTATAAAATCTTATATAAACAATACTTCTAAAACAAAAAGATCTCTTTATTTATACATTGCTCATTATTATCATGAATATCAATTAAAGCTTTAAAGTGCCTCTCTGAGAAAGTGAATTGGAAATTTCTGGATAGTAGACATATTTTGAAAAAGAAAAGTTTGCGCGCCTTTCCTATATTTGGATTTGGAAAAAGCCCGTTTAAAATTAAATCACTATTGACCTTCACTTAAGAAGGTGCTCATAACAATTAAAACATACAGAGCTGAAATAAGCCTTTTCTTAATTCCTTTATCACTCTTCGAAAGAAACTAAATTATTTGTAACTGCATTGATTTAACTCTCTTTTTGATTATAGAATTTGCTTGTTACAGCCCATCATTTAAATTAATCTTGACTTTCCATAGGCAAAATTACTTAACCGATTTCGTAAATAAATCTAAGGCACATGATTTTAGATAGTTTAGTTTCATTTAATATTTTGAACTTTTATGCACTGATCTCAACTTTAAACTTTCCCTTAATGGATTGTTCGAAGATTTTTCGTATATTAAAGAGATATATTTTTCCTTTTATACTTAAGCAAAGCATTATGAAGAATACGTAAACTGACAAATAATAATGGCATCACGATCCTGTATGTTTTTTTGTTTTGCTTTCAATCTTAATCTATTAATTTCGCCACAAAATATTAATAACTATGTAGGATTAAAAAATATATGAAGAAAGTCTTTGAAGTTTTTAGAAATTTCGTTCTATACTTTCTAAAACATTTTCAAATCTCAATTTTGAGATAATTGAGCAGCATCTCGTCGGCAAAAAAGGAAGAGCAAAGAATAAATATTGTAGAGAATTTCAATTTGGTTAATCTGTAGCAATGCGTTTTATGCGAAATTAGTCAAAGGCTTGAACTGCCTCACTGAAAGTATGAGCCTTCCTATGATACACTATTCTCGATATGCTAAGATGAGATTTAAGAAATTGAACAATAAGGATTCTATGAAAGATTCATAGTGTACTTGAAGTATCATAAAATATTAAATGGCGTGCGTGCTCTTGACTTCAATTTTTATAAAATCTTATATAAACAATACTTCTAAAACAAAAAGATCTCTTTATTTATATATTGCTCATTATTATCATGAATATCAATTAAAGCTTTAAAGTGTCTCTCTGAGAAAGTGAATTGGAAATTTCTGGATAGTAGACATTTTTTGAAAAAGAAAAGTTTGCGCGCCTCTCCTATATTTGGATTTGGAAAAAGTCCGTTTAAAATTAAATCACTATTGACCTTCACTTAAGAAGGTGCTCATAACAATTAAAACATACAGAGCTGAAATAAGCCTTTTCTTAATTCCTTTATCACTCTTCGAAAGAAACTAAATATTTGTAACTGCATTGATTTAACTCTCTTTTTGATTATAGAATTTGCTTGTTACAGCCCATCATTTAAATTAATCTTGACTTTCCATAGGCAAAATTACTTAACCAATTTCGTAAATAAATCTAAGGCACATGATTTTTGATAATTTAGTTTCATTTAATATTTTGAACTTTTATGCACTGATCTCAACTTTAAACTTTCCCTTAATGGATTGTTCGAAGACTTTTCGTATATTAAAGAGATATACTTTTCCTTTTATACTTAAGCAAAGCATTATGAAGAATACGTAAACTGACAAATAATAATGGCAACACGATCCTGTATGTTTTTTTGTTTTGCTTTCAATCTTAATCTATTAATTTCGCCACAAAATATTAATAACTATGTAGGATTAAAAAATATATGAAGAAAGTCTTTGAAGTTATTAGAAATTTCGTTCTATACTTTCTAAAACATTTTCAAATCTCAATTTTGAGATAATTGAGCAGCATCTCGTCGGCAAAAAAGGAAAAGCAAACAATAAATATTGTAGAGAATTTCAATTTGGTTAATCTGTAGCAATGCGTTTTATGCGAAAATTAGTCAAAGGCTTGAACTGCCTCACTGAAAGTATGAGCCTTCCTATGATACACTATTCTCGATATGCTAAGATGAGATTTAAGAAATTGAACAATAAGGATTCTATGAAAAATTCATAGTGTACTTGAAGTATCATAAAATATTAAATGGCGTGCGTGCTCTTGACTTCAATTTTTATAAAATCTTATATAAACAATACTTCTAAAACAAAAAGATCTCTTTATTTATATATTGCTCATTATTATCATGAATATCAATTAAAGCTTTAAAGTGTCTCTCTGAGAAAGTGAATTGGAAATTTCTAGATAGTAGACATTTTTTGAAAAAGAAAAGTTTGCGCGCCTCTCCTATATTTGATTTGGAAAAAGTCCGTTTAAAATTAAATCATTTTTGACCTTCACTTAAGAAGGTGCTCATAACAATTAAAACATACAGAGCTGAAATAAGCCTTTTCTTAATTCCTTTATCACTCTTCGAAAGAAACTAAATTATTTGTAACTGCATTGATTTAACTCTCTTTTTGATTATAGAATTTGCTTGTTACAGCCCATCATTTAAATTAATCTTGACTTTCCATAGGCAAAATTACTTAACCAATTTCGTAAATAAATCTAAGGCACATGATTTTTGATAATTTAGTTTCATTTAATATTTTGAACTTTTATGCACTGATCTCAACTTTAAACTTTCCCTTAATGGATTGTTCGAAGACTTTTCGTATATTAAAGAGATATACTTTTCCTTTTATACTTAAGCAAAGCATTCAAAACCCCAAAACCCTTTCAGTAGTTTGATTGAGTTTTTGATTGATAAAAGTAGACTATTAGTGCATACTTTATAAGGGTTTTAATAGGGTTTATGTAGGGGTTTAATGTTTAAATATTAGTATTTTAAGTGAGTATAACAAGCGAGTTTTTAAAATATTTCACACAAACATAAGCTTAGAGTCATGTGGCAGTTCTCTGAATTTTATCTTTCTAAGTTGATGTTTGATTGTTTCTATTGTTTGTTAATTCTCTTAGCTTGGCTTGATAATAGTTGAGTATGCAAGTTCTCTGAGACCTCCATTTATTTTATTTTTATCGAGATATTGTTTGATTCTCTGCTTAGAATCTCTCTCACCCCTGCAGCTAAAGTAATCGTTTCTTGGCATGTCGCTCTCTATTATTATTACTGCTAGAGCCCAGATATCCCATTAAGTGTCTCCATCTCTCCAATCCTCTCTCTCTCTGGAAAATATCCAGGAGTACCGTATACATTTCCTTATGCAGAGGCTTGCACTCTTTGAGCTTTGTTGAAGTCTATGATATAAACTCTAAGAGGCTGAAAATTCAACATGATATTCTCTGGCTTTAAGTCTCTATGAACATAGCCTAGCTTGTGAAGCTCTTCAATCCCCTCCACTATTTGCTATACAATCTAGCCAATTTATTTCTGACATTTATTGTCAGATAAGAATTCTCTGTAAGTCATTTCAAGTAATGGAAGCCTGAAGGCTACATGATCTTTACCAAGTAAAATAGCATCAAGCTATATGATATGCATGCACTCATTTAACTTTGCCTTTTATAGAGCATAATACTCATTTGCAAATTCCATTTGGAACTTGTCATCAGCAAGGAAGTAATTGAAAGGATATATCTTGTAAGCATATTAGTCATCTGTAATGACTCTCTTCTCTTTTTTATCTTCAAGAGTCAGGTAGCTTTCTAGGCAAGAATCTAAGTCAATAATTTTTAATATGGAGAATCTTCATTGCCTCTATTTTAACCATGATTTTATTGATCTCAGAGACTGGAAAGTTCTTGACTGCTTTCTTCAATTTAACTTACTTCTAGACTTCAACTCTAAGAGACTCCACTGGGTTTCTTGATCTCCTCTTTTAGAGGAATCTATTCCCTGTAGGTGCATGAATAAAGACAAAACTTTAATTGTGCTTTTTCTTTAGGGTGCACTTTGAGGTCTCTAGTATGAGAATATGGCTTCTCACAGAACTCACAGACATACTTCCCATTTTTCTTTTAATGCTTGAGATATAACCTTGGCATATCGTTGTGTATATCTCTCAAGTGTCTCTTATAAGTTGACTTGTAAGGGAAAACTTTATTGCATTCTTTGCATTAATAGTCAACTTTGGCTGGTATTTATTAGTGCTCTATGGCGGGTTGTTTAACTTCCTCCTCAATTTAGACAGCTTCTTTTATAACCTCTTACTTAACTTATATTAAATTTCAAAGCTAGACTGGTCAAAGTTGTCATAAGTAGGCTCCCATTGAGTCCAAGCGTCTCTGGTCTCTACTTTTTTTGGTTGCTGGAATGATAACTTTTATTGACATGATCCAAGTAATGCCGCTCTTCTCAATAGGTTAGCGCTCATTTTAGTTTTCTGATATATTTTATTATAATAATGATAAAATCTACCTAGATTAACTAATATAGTAGTGTATAAGACACTCTGGTAGATTCTTTGTTGAGAGGTAAGAAAATTAACTAACCATAAAAGACTGTAAGTTGACATATTTTATGAGAATTTTATACATTTTAGTAAATTAAAATACTCCTAATGAAGTTTTGTTTCTCTAGGAGGTCCTCCAAACAAGTTTGAACTTAATTTGGAGGTAATGTTATTAAACATTTTTAAATTTAATATGCTCCTAATTAAGTTTTAACCTTAAAATTTAACTCCTAATAAAGTTTGAACTTAATTTGGAGGACCTTCTAAAATAATTAAATATTATTAGGAGCGATTTAATGGAGAAAGTTTGATAAAAATGGAAATCAATCTGTGAAACTTGTAGCAAGTTTTTCAATGCTTCTCCGTATATCTTTTCAAGGTTGACCTCCAGTAGGTCCTCCCTATTTAGTAGTAAGATTTTAATAAACTTAGAATGGATATCCATAATTTTAAATTTCATTAACATTTCTAGAAAGAGGAAGCAAGATGGAGTCTATGAATGATGCAATGAAGAGAATTTAATCTCAAGATTTAATAGGAAAATTTCGAAGTAAAGAGGACCTTTATAGATATTTGGTATAGCAAGGTAAGTTCTTAAGAAAGATTAATAAATCCATTATAGTTGGATTGTTCTTGCCGACTTAGGAGGGAACTAAAATCTCATTCTTAAAAGCCTTACTGAGTGAAGAGAAAAAAGCTTTTAAGTCTAATGAAATTAGGATGATAGAGATACCTAACTACCCTGAAATATCAGTGACAAACCTATATGACGATGCTATGAGTGATCCAGACGTAGCTCTCTACCTTCCATCAAAGCTACAGCTCTCTAATAAGTTGCCAGAGAGAAACTTCTTCTTTGGTGTTCTTGCAACTCTGAAACCTGAGTACTTAAATGAAGTTATTTAAGAAGCTCACAAGAAACGATACAGCATCTCTCCTGAAGAAAAAGAGAAGCAAGGTATTAAAATAAGTGATACCTGGCTGTAGGAACTTTAAAAGCATCCTTTCATCTCAAGTAAGCTTAGTCTTCTAACTTTATAGAAAAACCTGGTACTGCTATATACTTGATGAAAGAGCGCAGCAAATTAAACAGAGAGAGAAAGTCTCAAGTAAAACATGAATTGAGTAAGAGGCTCTTCAAAGATTTATAAAAGCCAGAAGAGATGAACATAGATGCAGGAGCTGGCACTAAGAGAAGAAACATAGGCCCAAGCAAGCCTTAAGAGGAAGAAAAGAAAGAGAAGCCAAATCCCTTTACGGGCAAATTTAATATGTGAACTTATTCATTCATTTAAATCTAAAACTTATTTTAATACACAAAATCTCCCTTCTCTTGCGCATACTTTAGCTTTCTCATCGCTGACTCTCTTAGCAGCACTCTTAATAAAATCGACTGTATCTATCTTTAAATCATGCATCAGATGGTAGAGCAGCAATTTCTTATAATGACCTTTCAATAACCCCCAATATAATTCAATTCCATTGAACTAAGGGCTGTAAGGAACATTAAATACAGGTGTTATGTTTAGCCTTTCATATTCCTTTCTTGAGTCTTTAGTTTTATGAACTGATAAGTTATCAACGAACAGAATAATCTCTTAGTCAGCGTATTTGTCTCTGAGTTATTGTAAGAACTTAATATATTATTCAGTCTTTATAGAGCGAGGGTGGATAACATAAGTCTCTAGGCCACTATCTTCACTGATTCCACCAAGGATTGCATGAGTTTATATCTTAACTTTTTAGTCATAAACTTCTATATTACTATACCTCTTGTACCAAGACCTTGATATAAATGTATTGAATGTAAATACAGCTTCATCAGCGTGTATGAACTTTATATTATGCTCTTAAGACCTCTGCATTTAATCGAATATATAATTTAAATTATCCTTATAAAATGGAACATTAAAGTCAATCACTCTCTTAATGCGATTGACTGTCTTGTAAGATATTCCATTCTTTTTATATATGTTTGCTATAGATTAAGCAGAGATGTGAAGCTCAGGATATTGGCGATGAAACATCACAGCTCTCTAGGCCAGAGAGAAGTGAGCCCAGTATTTAAGAGTCTTATCATTAATTAGATAATCGATATGATGCTGCTAAAATTTTAAGGGTCTCTTAGGCTTAGAATTAAGATGCTATCTCTTTAAATTCAATGCTAATAGACAGTGAGACCTCACAGTTGCTGGAGATTTATGGAGTAGCCTTGCTATAGACGTATAATTCAGAACAGGCTTGAGTTATTCACTATATTCATCACATCCATATCGCAACTTAAACAATAAATCTATATACTCACTGTCATAAACAGACCCCAAACCTCGCATATACTCACTTAAATTACTAATATTTAAACATTAAACCCCTACATAAACCCTATTAAAACCCTAATAAAGTATGCACTAATAGTCTACTTTTATCAATGAAAAACTCAATCAAACTACTGAAAGGGTTTTGGGGTTTTGATTATGAAGAATACGTAAACTGACAAATAATAATGGCAACACGATTCTGTATGTTTTTTTGTTTTGCTTTCAATCTTAATCTTATAATTTCGCCACAAAATATTAATAACTATGTAGGATTAAAAAATATATGAAGAAAGTCTATGAAGTTTTTAGAAATTTCGTTCTATACTTTCTAAAACATTTTCAAATCTCAATTTTGAGATAATTGAGCAGCATCTCGTCGGCAAAAAAGGAAGAGCAAAGAATAAATATTGTAGAGAATTTCAATTTGGTTAATCTGTAGCAATGCGTTTTATGCGAAAATTAGTCAAAGGCTTGAACTGCCTCACTGAAAGTATGAGCCTTCCTATGATACACTATTCTCGATATGCTAAGATGAGATTTAAGAAATTGAACAATAAGGATTCTATGAAAGATTCATAGTGTACTTGAAGTATCATAAAATATTAAATGGCGTGCGTGCTCTTGACTTCAATTTTTATAAAATCTTATATAAACAATACTTCTAAAACAAAAAGATCTCTTTATTTATATATTGCTCATTATTATCATGAATATCAATTAAAGCTTTAAAGTGTCTCTCTGAGAAAGTGAATTGGAAATTTCTAGATAGTAGACATTTTTTGAAAAAGAAAAGTTTGCGCGCCTCTCCTATATTTGATTTGGAAAAAGTCCGTTTAAAATTAAATCACTATTGACCTTCACTTAAGAAGGTGCTCATAACAATTAAAACATACAGAGCTGAAATAAGCCTTTCTTAATTCCTTTATCACTCTCGAAAGAAACTAAATTATTTGTAACTGCATTGATTTAACTCTCTTTTTGATTATAGAATTTGCTTGTTACAGCCCATCATTTAAATTAATCTTGACTTTCCATAGGCAAAATTACTTAACCGATTTCGTAAATAAATCTAAGGCACATGATTTTAGATAATTTAGTTTCATTTAATATTTTGAACTTTTATGCACTGTCCTCAACTTCAAAAAATTAAACTTTCCATAAAGGATTTTTTAAAGACTTTTCGTATATTAAAGAGATATTCCTTTCCTTGTATACTTAGTAAAGCATTATAAAGAATACGTTAACTGACAAATAATAATGGCAAAATGATCCTGTATCTTTGACTGTTTTACTTTCAATTCTTATCTATTAATTTCGCCCACAAATATTATTGTTAAAATATAAATGAAATGGGAAAATGTGAAAATAAAAATAAATTAATAATAAATATGTGTACACTTTTAATATTAAACCCTTTCGACCAATTAATCAAAACCCCTTAATTATATAAAAACACATTTTCATAACCCAGAAACCCCTAGACCATATTTCAAAACCCCAAAACCCCTTTCGATGGGTAATTCAAAACCCCTAAACCCTTTTCGTTTGAAGTGTAGTGTGTTTGATAATTATGAATAAATATGATATTAATTGCCCTTTATTAGTTCTTTTTGCAGTGTGTGATTACCAATTGTATAGAGAGCTTAGCTTAATTAGAGAGGAGCTTTATAAGTGTAATGGGCATATGTATGAAGGTCATTCGCATTATCCATCGCAATTCGAGAAGCTGAAATGGGAAGGGCGGTGATCGGCATGCTAATACATTAGAGAGATCCTGCATTGAGTGGACCTCCATCTAAAGAAGCAAGATTTGAATCCAGTTGGAAGGGTTGCTTGCTTTCATGAGCTTATGTCAAGGTTGCTTCAAATACAAAGTGGGAAAGTGCGATAGCAATTGCCATGATTGATTATTATTATTATCATTATAGCCTTGTATTATAAATTACTCTTTCATAAAGGGGGATTCCCTTTAATAGGCTCAGCAACATAAACTGCTTCTGTAACAAACATCATCAGACAAATCCATAGCGCAGAGTGTGCAGCCACTTTTTGATACTGAACACCCACATGCCTTGAATGTCTTCTGCACTTAAGCTCTGTACGATTTCAGAGACCCTCTTCACGAGCTGCTGCCTAGAGATGTTAGATGGGATTATCTTACTTGGAGTTTACAGTGTCCACTTTGAGTTGCTTCTTGACGAACGAGAAGAGCTACTCTATAGGATTCAGCCAGGGCGAATACTCGGCATTGAATAGAACATTCACCTTGAACTTCCTGCCTGTCTCGAGCATCTCTGAATACTTATGAATGACAGCGTTATCCATCAAGAGTATAACCTACTTAGAGTTGAGATCTTTGTCCGTTCTCACACTTCGCAAGGTATGATAGATGAAATTCTCGAAGAGGGAGGAGTCGAAAGCGCCCTCTATGATTTGACTTGAGAGGATTCGGTCTTGAGATATGGCCGCTATAAATGACATCGAGAACTGCTGCCTCTTATTGGGGCTCTTCTAGATCGAAAGCTCCCTCACCTTCATGCCATAACTACCTAGATTTTGCTTCATTTCACTCTGGTATTCTGCAATGCTTTTAAACTTGGAGGCTTCCTGTTTGTCATCAAAGTAGTCTTGGATGCTCTGTATATCACGCTCAAACTTTTCGCTCTCTTCCTTCAGGTTGAAGCCTATATTTTCATTTTCAATCAATAGCAAATCTTACCTTGACTCTCGCTGAGTTGGTCTATAGATGCGCTGCTCACATTCTAGGACAACTTTAGCTTTTTAGGAGTGATGCCAAACCGATTCTCCTTTAGTATGTCTCCCACCAAGTCCACCGATTTCTTCCTCGAGCTTGACAACTTCAACTTGGCAATTCGATCCAGGACTGGAGTGAACCCACTCCTCAATTTCTTCGCCGGCAGATCCTCCGAAACCACTGACTTGACCGAGCTTGCGATCCTGAAATTCTGAAAGTATTTTGTCAAGCTCAACTACTGGTTCAGGCCCTCTGGCACTTCAGGAATTGGGGAAAGATCTTTCTTCAGAGTTGCTTTTGATTTATAAGCTGGAGTTTATTATTGAGAGGTCCTAACCTAAAATCTCGAATTTTTCTAAACAATATAAAGCCAAGAAAATTACGTTCTTCGAATCAATACTTGAAGAACCCAGGCTGCTGGATTTCAAGACTGTTTTTGATTTTGCAGGCGTCCTCTTACCCAAGATTGAGGCCTCTAATTTTTCAGATTCTTAACCTCCCTTATTCTGAATTTGACTTGAAAAGTTCCAGGCTTTTCTATGAAAGTTTTGCTTGAATTATGATGAAATGCTTACGATTTTTAGGATTTTGAAGCCTCACTTTCAACTTGCGATTTTCGAGATTTTGAGGCTTAAATTGGAGAATTTTGCAACTTAGGATTAGATGGCTCAGGGGCGATATTTCTAGGGGTTATCCTAAAATTTGGTAAAGTAGAGTCGCTAATCACTTCCTAGTCACTGGCACTATAATCCTAAAACCTACCAAGCAATTATTGGCCATACAAAAGTTTGGAATCGCCCACCAGAATGGGGTTGCCAGCAGGTGATGTTTGTTACAGTCGTGATTGACTTTTGCTTTGTCGATACATATTATTGATATTGAAAGCCCACTACTTTGGGGGCATCGAGTCAGACCTAAAGTTGCTTTCATCCACTGAAATGATCACCGCATCCTCAAGTAGGAACTGCGAAAGCAGGCGACTTATCCTCAGCCTTTTATCGTTATAGCTGGGGTCACGATACTTGGTATTGGCAGCCTGGGTCTTCCCAAATCTTAAATGGAATTTCTCTTTCAAAACCTTGTTCAAGGTTGCTACGCAAGGCACTTTGAGAGCTGAGGCCTCAGGGTTATTTTCAGATAGCTCTCTGAGATAGTTGTGCAGCTTCTAACCAGTGACCTGGTAGATACTATTCAGCTCCAAATAACTTTGAATCGAATCAAGCAGGAGAGGGTTATCAGTAACTCCTTTTCTACCCACTTTTTGCAGGGCCTTGGGTTCATGAATCGTGTGTTGAATTTCATGCTTGAACTTCTCAACTATCCTATAAACCATGTCTACCCCTATCCTCAACTTCTTGGCAATCTGCCTGGGCTTCAAGTATCATTAAAGTACAGGCTTACAGCATCTAATTTCTTACAGGCCAGCTTGGCCTCGCGCTTCTTTAAGAATGGGTTTTTATCTGCATTCTTGGCTCTCTTTTTATTGCCAATACTCTCAAGTATTTTCTGTATGACTTTAGAGTTCTATGCGAGATCGGGGTTCAGAGTTACCATACTCTGCTAGTTGTCAGGCCCTGCAGTTCCAATTCCATTGCCTGCTTTCTTCTAATTGAAAGCCGCAGCTTTTCCAGTTTTATACTCTAAAGATAAGTCTCCAAGAACCCACACAGCTCATCATCCTCTTGCATGTAACACACATCAACATTCTTTTTCAGGTATTCGGCGATTGATTCCGAGGGGAGTTTGATAATGACTCCACTTGCCAACTCTGACACATGAGGCGGCACCTCGCCGGCATTGATTACCTTGCCCGAGCTGTAGGTGAACTTGGACTTCTAAATCACATTAGGGAAGAGCTTGTCCAAGACCACTGGCGTCCACTTTGTGATGGTCTTCTCCTGCACCTTCACTTTGCTGGGTTTGATATCTTATAGGGAATTGGAGTCCAGGAACTCATCGCTGATAATTGATTGATGCGAGAGTGAGAAGCCAGACTTCGAGCTATGCTTGCTTTCTTCATTCTGTGGCAGTTTCTTCTGGCCCTTAATTGAAGGGCCTTGCTTTATGGTTTGTGTAGAGATGACAGGATATGCTGTTTATATAATTTGAACTCTTTAATTTAATTATATTTAATCCTGAAATCATCGCCAGATTATAATATATTAATATTTCCTATGGACGATTTGCTACAGCTGGAAAATTTTGGACCTGATATTCAATTTTCCATTTCATTCAAATCTAAAAACTCTAACTTGGCTCGTGCAAATAAAGAAGCGACATGCTTAGAGATTATACATGCGATCCCTGTATAAGTTAATTCTACTGATAACAAACAAACTCCTCTTTAATGCAGTATCTTCGATTTCATTACTACAGTTCATCCAACAAACATCATTGCGTTCTGTGTATTATTGAAGGAGATAGTTGAAAAAACAACCTAATAATGGTTAGTTGCT
Organism: Oxytricha trifallax; assembly: GCA_000711775.1. Lineage (NCBI taxonomy): Eukaryota > Ciliophora > Spirotrichea > Sporadotrichida > Oxytrichidae > Oxytricha > Oxytricha trifallax. Next base: position 165 of record ARYC01000366.1, on the reverse strand, counting down.
AACCTTAGTTAATGCTTTCACAGGAGTTTTTATTGGCAACCATTTGCTCAGTTACTAGACTTATATTCTATAAAACCTGCCTATTTTGAAAGATCTTAAGATTGTTGACTTTTGTACTCAGCTAAGAAATAATAACCTTTCTGGCCTCGATTTTATTAGCTAAAC
>ARYC01000365.1:0-16503 GCA_000711775.1 Oxytricha trifallax | reverse complement strand
CACTATCTAAACCTAAAAAAAACTTAATTATTGAGTAATTCTACTGAGTTTAATGGAAAAGATAAGGAGGAAGGTATAAGCAAAGAGTAAAAGCTTAAATACATAATAAATTAGGGAATAAGCCATCACTTCTATTCACAAAATGCATTTGTAAGCGATCTTCACTGAAAGCTGTAATTTGATTAATGGAGCAAATGACTCTTGAAAGTATATCAATAAACAGAGATTCCTGACTAATTTACTATAGCTTCAAAAAATAAATATGGGTAGTTCAAACATGAGCAAACATCATTAAAGAATAAGACGGTTAGTGCGTAATAGATATTATTAAAAAGCTGTTCAGAATAACATACTTGAAGAAATTAAAAATGGAAGCAGAAAAAAATGTAGCTCATATTAAAAAATTTCAAATAAGAATAACATTTTTTCAAGATAAAATTGGAAGTTATGTAGTATGTGGTTTTATTGCGTATTTTTAATACCTTTAGTAATGACATATAAATCAATTTATATTAATATTTTATCTAAATATATATATTTACTAATTCCTGATGCTTAGAAATAGAAATTGCCATTATTTATTGTTTATTTGCTTTAATTTATTGATAAAAGTTTACAGCAATATTATAATTACATGAAATGGTAAGTAGATAATGTATTCTAAAGATTCCTTAACTTATCTAAAATCATGTAATTCGACAATCCCCATTATTCATTAAGATTCATAACTATATAAATAAGCTTTAATCTTATAAGTATATCATTAAATTATTCTTTTATTTTCCTCAGATTCCTTATTGACTATAATATATAGTAATTTTAAAAGTAAAGTAATAATAATTAATTAATAGAAAGCACATTATATAATTTGAGCATGATAATGTTCTATTTCTTTATGATTTCATGAAAATTATTAGAAAAAATAATTATTACAATTCGTAAAATATATATATATCAAAAAATTTAATCCTTTGTTAATATTCGCTTATCGAGAAGTAGTTTTTTCCAATTGAAAATTGAAAAATTTTTTAAATATAATGAAACTTTTTAATATTGATAAAATCGATAAAAAATTGGAAATTTGAGAAATACAAATATAGTTTAAATCTATTATTAATCTAGACTGCCACTAATTACAAACCCTTGTAAATCAAATTTGGTCCACTTAACTTGGAATTAGATTTGGCTCCCAAATTCTTGACACCTTTGACACCGTGGCCTAATATTTTTCCCCGTGTATTATAGGGTGATTTGACACCTTTGACACCGTATTTTAAGTCAAAAGCCTGATTATTAAAATTTGATATTCAAAGATAAAAATAAATTAATTTACTTAAAATTTGACAACTTTGACACCTGTCAAATTTATCTTGTTTTTGTCATGTATGATAGTATTTAAGTATATTAGTAATTTATTAAATATTAAAATGGATGGAGAATGTAATGCTTATATTGAAAAGTATTTTAACAATTTTAGTTTTAAAATCAAGTTTTTCACTCTGACTATTTGTTTCTTTGTTTGCTCTCTCTTCATTCCCAATGATCTTTTCCTCTTACGACATCTAAAGCAAGGTTCTCTCCTTCGTCTAGTCTTGCCATGAAGTATTTTGCTAACTCTAAAATGATGAATTGAATAGATTTATCGGCTTGCCTCTGTACCTCGCTCAGGGAGATTAGATGGCACATTGACTAAAATGCCTCCTAATCGATCTTATTAAGTTACTCTTAGGACATTGAATTTGTTGTAATTACCACTGCTGAATCTCCATGTACTAATTGTACCTCTCTGTAATTTGCCTCAGTGGAGTTGCCCTATCCTTCCAGTAATCTCTTATTCTTTCGCATCTAAAGAATTGCTAATCGTTCATCTTGTCCATTAGTAATACCTGTGGATAGAATTTAATTGGTACAACTTGGAGCTTATAGTGTGATTGGCTCTTAAAAAATATTACACACAAAGATCTGTTGGAGTATTCTTATTATTGTTGATTTTCCTGTATCTGCTGCCCCATAAAGCCACACACAGAATTTTTGGGGATCTTCCTTTACGATTATAACCTTGTACAAAGCATCGAAAGCTTGAGCATAACCCCATTCTTCCAATTTTAATTGTTCAGGTGGCTAAGTATTACTGTAATCTGGTTCATTTCTTGCTACGAAAGTTTGCAAAAATTCTAAAAATGGGATTGATTTTCTTTGTATTAATCCAGTTGCTCTTAGCTTTTTTAAGACCGATTTCAGCCTTGAGTATATCTCTGAAATTTGAGCTATGTCATTTTCGTTTTTCCAATGTGGTTTAAGGTATTCATTTACGTCTGAGATTTCTCCATTTTTACAAGCTTGGTGAATTCTACTAGCATCTCTTGCTTGGTCTTGCTTGACTAAAGTCCTTGTGATGTTCTTTCACTAATAGTGCTAAGCCTTTCTTTCTCGGTACTCAATTTAGGATTTTCACCAGCTATTTGAATTACATTGAGTGACTAGCTTAGATTATCTTGAATGCTCTTTTCCTTAACAGATTTGATTTAAATTCCCAGCTTCGTCAAAACCTTTTTCCCAGTGCTTTTGTCTTCTTTGAAATTATTGCGATGGAGGCCCAAGGTTATAGGATAGCACTAATTTCTATGAAATTTCTCTGTATGCCAACATCCTGACATACTCCCACATACTGAATCTTTTTGTTGATTAATTTAAGTTCCTACACAACCTTTTCAGAGTTTTCAGGGCCAAATGGGTATTCTGCTTGGTACAAATGAGTATGTCTAAAATTATTTAAATACTTCACAATATAAGCATTACATTCTCCATCCATTTTAATATTTAATAAATTGCTAATATACCTAAATACTATCACACATGTCAAAAACAAGATAAATTTGACAGGTGTCAAAGTTGTCAAATTTTAAGTAAATTAATTTATTTTTATCTTTGAATATCAAATTTTAATAATCAGGCTTTTGACTTAAAATACGGTGTCAAAGGTGTCAAATTGCCCTATAATACACGGGGCAAAATATTAGGCCACGGTGTCAAAGGTGTCAAGAATTTGGGAGCCAAATCTAATTCCAAGTTAAGTGGACCAAATTTGATTTACAAGGGTTTGTAATTAGTGGCAGTTAAGATTAATAATAGATTTAAACTCTCTATTTGTATTTCTCAAATTTCCTATTTTTATCTATTTTATCAATAATAAAAAGTTTCATTATATATAAATTTAATAATATATATTTATTATATTCAATTAAAAGTGTAAAATTTAACAAATTGTAGAAATTAATATTCATTTATGGTTAAGGCTTATTGATTATAAGAATTTCATTGTTATTTACTTTGAAAATTTTAGCTTTTTATAGCAAGGTTTTAGTTATGATAAATTCTATCGATGTATATATAAGAACTTTATAAGCAACTAACTTCCTCAAAAATTAGACTTGTAAACTTTGAACAATTCTATTCGAAGATACTATCCTGCTCTTTTCCACTAATTATGGTTAAGAATATACAGATGCCTGGTTTAGTGTTGGTTAATGGTACGCAAGTATAAGAAAAGTTAGTCTAGGTTTTTTAAAATAAAGCCTGTCAAGATCAAAGAATCTGTTTGCTATACATAATCTCTTAAGGTGGAAATTACTAACATCAGTAATTGATTTTTTTCATTATCAAAAAGGGGAGCCTAGTTAAAAGTAATCTAACTTTTTACCAGCAAGCTCCCCCAGCACCCATAAAGTAATTAACACTATTTATTTATCCTGTATTAATTGAGGAAATTATTAGAATGTTGATATTATTACTATAAAGTTCTAGTTTCATATTTATCTTATTATAATTAATATAATTAATTAAGTAAATGAATTATTCACATTGATAAAGGATTCGAATTATATTGCATTATATTCATTTTTACCATATCATGTTTATCGATAATATAATTTTGATTTTTGATATGTTTTCCATATTTAATTTAATGATCTCATTAATAAAATTAAATTGTAGGTATAGTTAAATTATGTCTTTTGTTTAATAAAAAATATAAAAAGTTTTTAAAATCTCTAAGTGTTATTAAATTAAATAAAAGTTTTAATATGTTAGCATATAACATATATTAACTTATTAATTAAAAAATAGTTTTACTTTTTATCATTATAATTCAAACATTTTAATAATTATACATAATTTGAGATTTTCTTTTTATCAATACAGATAAATAAGTTAAGAATTATTTTAATTATGATTTATTATTTTGTTATAATTTTTTTGATTATTATAAATAATAGTAAATAGCATATTTTATGTTATGAAGTTAAGGTATTAGTAGAAACTAAATAAGCTTAAGAAATTGTTTATAATAACTAATAGATTATAGGATTTCAATAAGAAAAAATCAATGAAATAATTATTTAACGAATGAAAGGGGAGCTAACTAAGATGTATTTTACTTTTTTGTCACTAGGCTCCCCCCATTTTAAAATGAGAAATAAGTATCTTTTAATGATGATTATTATTATTTAAAGCTGTACGGAAATTAATACTGGGGTTTAAGCGAGCCAGATAAAGATAATCAGATATTCATACTTTGACTTTTGGCGATCCTATTTCATCTGTTCAAGGGGGAAGTTGCCCTCATATATTGGACTGACTAGCTTAACACCGTGCACGTTCACAGATTGCCTTGGGTAGGTCTCATATATGTCTTTCGCTACTTCGTATGTTTTCTCTGGTCAACTTTTCCAGTTGCTTTTTCTGTGAGTGCTTATTATTCAGTTAAAACCCCTTCTCAGCAAAGACTTATTGTTTTGCTTGCCTAGCCCGAGGAATACTCTGCTGATGTAGTCTTAAGCAGGGTTTTTTCCTTGCTTTTCTTCAGCAAACAGAGTTCAATATGAGATCCGAGCGGTCTGTTTCTTAACTCCCTATCCTTGATGCACTCAACCCCAAGTTGTATGGATAAGTGTATCATTCAGTTTTAACACGACTTAAATGATCAAAGGTCGACGTTTTTATTGGGGTTGTTCCCTCTATACCTTGCCTGACGTATTCTGAAGAAGCTCTCAGATCCGGGATTTATCTCGTAAAAGCCGAGTGCCTTCACGGTTTCGAAATTAATGATGATAAGAAAAAGTTTACAGAATAGGCAAGCAATCTGATTCACTTGAAAATATATTATTTTTAACTCTGATCATCTTAACTCTATCAGATAATTAATTAGAATAATAGCTCATAACTTACCAAACAACCTCTTCCTCTTGACTTAGCATTCACGTTAAGGTTTTATTTTATTTTTTAAATTATAATATTAAGTAAGTCTGTAACACTATGGTTGTAAAAGATGAAGTGACCTATATACTACATTAATAGATTATTATTAATCAAAATGCGTTAATATTTTCATTTTCTGATTAAAATAATTGAAATTATTTAAATTAAAAGTGCCTATAATAAATAATGCTATGTTGTAGTGAATATTGATTTCTACAATTTTTAAATGTTAAAATTTTAACTATATATATTATATTCAAACTATATAACTTTTTATATTTTATTTTGCTTTAATTTACAAAAAATGAAAATTATGGAAATAAAGTTAATGGGATTCATTAAATTATTTAAATCAAATCCATAATGGTAAAAATAATATCAATTGAAAATAAATATAAAAGATTTATATTTATATAAATAAAGAGTGAGTACTATTTGATACAAAAGGAAAATTAAATTAATAAATTAGTAATTTAAATCTATTAAATTTGTAAAAACAAGTTTCAATATTTTTATAGTGTTTGTCAGATTGTATATTATTTACAAAAATTAAATTATTCGACTACTTGCAAGAAATATGATGATAAGTATCTAAATTTGATTATTAATAATTAAAGCCAAATTACTTAAAATTATACAACTTCATGGGAGATATTAAGTCGAAAAACCAAAATTTACTAACTCTACATTTAATAGTAAATCCAAGTCTTCAAGCTCATCTCCTGATGACTACCAAATTCCCTATTATGAGGAGAATTAAATGCTATGATAGGCACTCCACAGCTGTCATTATCTATTTGAGAATGTCTATCCTCACATATCGTTTATATGCGATAGTTATAGTTTCTATTCTGTTTCTAGTACCTTTGTATTGGCTGTATTTCTCTCAACTCCAAGCAATATAAATTATTCGAGGTCTTATTATAATTAGGTTTTAATAACTTTTTGGTATTTTTTGTCAAATTTGTATTTTTTACGAATTATAATAGAATTCCAAAAACATGTTTTTATCACGCACTGTTTTAAGTTTATAATTAGACTTCCTATTTTAATTTTCTGAAGCAAGACAACTCGAAATGCAGTTAAACTTCTTCGTAGAAAACATTTGGACCTTTGATTTTTTTTAGGTTTCCACATCAAAGACAAAGTGTTTAGCCTAAGAAACTCTCATATAATATTTAAAATATTACAATTAGTACAAATTTTAAATGTTCAAAAGATTTCCAAAATAAAAGAGTAAATAGTTTTCGTATTTGAAAGTTGTTAAAAGTTAATTCAAATTTAAATTAAATATTATTATTCTTAATATTTGGTTGCTTGCTGATTTGTGATAGTAGCCCTCTATATATATTAGTACCCTTGTAATTAAAGGTAAAGCAACCTTAATTTCTAAGGTAAGTATTTAAGGCTTTTAATATATTTAAATCAAAGTTAAAAATTATTCCTAATAGCTCTAAATGGTGATCCCCCTTAGACAGTAATCTAATCCAGGATGATAAGAAATAGACAACCAGTACTAATGGCTTCTAGTAGTGGCAACACTGGGCTAGTAATACCAGCTAGGAGCCCTGCAGGCATGGGTGCAGTGGAAGAGAGGGGTGGAGCCATTGACTTATTTGCCATTTACTGTAACACTATTACAACCATCAACATCATATGGCTGCCATAAAACCCCAGTGGCCTTGTATGGACCAACAATCTTGTGACCGTCTCTTACAATACTTGTGACTCTGTGGCAGTTGAGAGGATGGTGTTAGCGTATGTCAAGTAGTCTTTGGAGCATTGGGTATTGGAAGAGCATGATGTAGCAACTCCATTTGCGCTCAGACTGTTGGTATAAGCGCAGGGACTGAATGAGTAGTAGTGATAGAATGTCTAATATTCGCTGCTTCCTAAACATTATTCAACTTCTACTGTCTTAGTATCTGAGACTACCCCCATTGGTGCGAAGATGTCGTATAAATGCTCAAAAGTGGCAGAGTGGAAGGGAACCCCGTTGGTTGAAACGCCAACTAGTGCAGCCTACATGGTATACTACTTTAAGATTCCTCCTCTCCCCCGTTAGTAAGAGCACTCCATCTTTATTGAACTCCTTTAGTATAGTTGAAGAATCCGCTATAGCGTCCTACACTGCAAGAGAGAGAAAATCACGCTGAGCAGAGAGGAAAGGTCCAGCTGTCTAGAAAGATTCGCAGGTTTAAAATTATTTGATCAGCTTCATCGATACAATAACCCAGAAAATTTGCCCAAGGCGCTTGCTCAATGCCATAGGGTGGTCCCCAAAATAAAGAGGCTTAGGTATCTCGGCCCCTGGAGTAGATGTCTGAATCTGAGATTCCATTTCCGCAGATCAAAATATGGAGAATCGCGTGGTCCTCCTGACCGCCCCTCAGTCGAGCTTTCGCCCCTTAATTCGTTTGCAACACTGCTTTCGGAAAAATGCCTAGATTCGCTAAGTTGACGAGAGTGAACTCAAGGACGACATTCATTGCGGTACTTACGATGGTCCACTATTTGACTATTTCAACAAAGCCAGCGTTGAGGTTTCATTAAAAATTGATGCTGCAGTCACACACTTTGAGCTTTGCACAACAAATTCAGGATTTGACTACAAATTAAGCAGAGAAGCAACATTCAACAACTTTCAAGAATTGTCTCAGACAGGCAATTACAGAATATTGAAGCAATCAAGCGACTATGATGGCGTTTTCCACACTTTTAGCACTCAAATCTGGATAAGAGAGCTTAATCTTAAGCCCATAGTTGCATGGAAATCATTGCCAGTGGCAATTAAACATCAGAATACGTGACTGAATAAGAGGCCAACAATTTCACTTTTGCCACAATTCATGATGCTAGTCATATGGCTCCAAAATGTAAGAGAAAGGAGACATACTATGCTATCTTCACATTCCTTGCAGTTAGACACCTTTGAAGCATTATCGCAAACAATCAGATACTATAATCATCTATTCTTTTATAATAGCTTTTTTTTAATAGTTTATAATTTTAAACATTAAATAATCTAGTTTGTTAATTTAGTTTGATAAATTTTAGGCATCCAGAAAAATAATCGAACTTTTCTCTGTTGTCTTACAATATTATTTATTAGAAGCCTAATATATATATAGCTTAATTTGACATAATTATTAACTTAAAAATACTTAATAAATTATTGTTTATTTACTATTGTTAACTTTTGAATAATCTTTATTTCATTCTTAGAAAAAGTATTGGCATTTTTACTATAAAATATTTTTTATCTTATAACTTTGAGTTTAATCAAATTTATAATATATTTAATAAAATTTTTATTTAATTCATATAATTTATCATAAATTAATAAATTATAATTAAAATTTTTAAAAAATGAAAAGCCCTTTTAAGTTAAATAATGTTTTATTTATCAATCTAAAAGAATCAGGTTAAGGTTATGAATTTACTATAATTTAATATACTAAAAATTTGCTTTTATATATATATATATATAAAACCCCATAGATCAATTAAGACATGAGAATTGGGGTTAAGAACAATTAAATTAAGACTTTAATATTATGGCGTACAATTTTAATCTTTAGGCTAATTATTAAAACTATTGGCTCGATTAATTATCCCTATAAAGTAATCCATTCAAGGTGTGTAAATTTGATTTAGCCTAATTATAATTAATATTAGCCAATAATAAATAAATTTTAATCTAATTGTTCTTAACTCCAATCCTTGCTTCTTTATTGATCTATGGGGTTTTATGATCACTGTTTAATAGGTTTAACTAGCATCATTTAAAGAACTATTATTTATTTCATATTGCTTTATTAATTTCTATAATCCTATTTTTTATGCAATTTTTTTCTAAATGTCATATTGTTAGTTTGATTAATCCTCATAATAAAACAATTTTTTAAAATAGAACAATCAAGATGAACTAATCTTGCCATGACTCCTTATAATTCTTACAGATAGTTTTTCATTGAAATCAAATGTCTCATTTAGTGATGTTTGCTCTTAACAGGCTTCAGTTCACTAAAACCTCCATAAAATCTTAATATAATTCAATAAAATCATATAAATTGAGAAAAAAAAACTTTCTTACTTAAAATAAATATAAAAATCTATGACTTATATATAAGATAATATTTAAAGAAAAAATTTTACTTAAGAAAGAAATCTATAAATAATAAAAACGAATCATATCAAGATTATTAAGAAATATTTTTGGCTAAAGGTTTAATTCATTAGTTCTAAAGAATAGATTACACTCTTAAGTAAAGAATTCAAACAATCCATTAGATTAATATTTTTATATTTATAATATAAAGGAATCTCAGATCATAATTCACAAAAAATACAAGGAAAATTTCTTTACATCAATATTTAAAAAATACTATGTTAGGAAATAACTAATAAAGTTGGTTGGACTATTAATTACCTTAATGATTATCTTCATTTATTGATACTCATTCTCGAATATAAAAAGATTGTTGAATAATTCCGAAGATACAAAGAATTTGACCATCTAAGGATATAATATATGGAACTTGAAATGTTGAAGGAATTATAAAAATGACCATATAAAACCTTACTTTTCTCAGCTTAAAAAATCATCATTTTAGCCAAAGTTATTACTAATATTAAATGTAAGACCCTTAGGAGGGGTCAGTTTGATGTGGTGTAGTATACTAGCCTCATGTAAGTTTTGGGAGTATTTGGGGATGGAAAATTCGAAAAAAAAACATTTTGGACATCGCATGTCACTCATTGACCAAATTTATTGAATAGAGCATCAAATTGTATAAATATCTCAATTGACTTGCCCGCATACAGAAAAGTATTTTTTGTAGTGTTGTAATTGGTCAGGTATTGTTCCATTGTTTTAACATCTTAACTTAATTACTATGCAATTGCCTTTTATATATAAACCTCTTAATTTAAAAAAATATTATTTTAAATAATTTTAAAATTAATTATTTGTAAAATAATAGCTTTTGTATATTTCGTGAATTAACATAATTCTATTTATTAATACTTTTTAAATTTATTGACTGCTATTTGTTTGAAATGAGTAATCTGAAATAATAATAATGTGATCACATTGAGGTCTCTGGGACCCCGATCAAATAAGCATGATAGCTTGTTTAGGGACTAGCCCTATTAGTTAGTTTTGGAGATTCTATCCGGTATACTGAGTCTTTCATCTTCTCTTGTTTCTTCTCACTCCTTTTCCTCTTCCTTTGTTGTTTTTCTTTCTCTGTTGTCTGCTCCTGCCTTTCTTTACTATCTAGTGCAGGATTTGTACTGTTTCTCCTTAGTCTCTGAATCTGAATTATGTGTCAAAATGTTTGACGTTCATCGAGAACTTAAGTTGTTTAGTTGCTAAAAGCTCCTTGCATCTCGTGGTAATGAGTTGTGTAAAGTCAATTTTCATGAAATAGGTGTGCTTTTGGAGGCATTTGATGAAGATCTCTACCTTTTTTATGTGTGAGTGATAGTCTGAGGTTACTGAGATACAGCTTGCCTCGTTTGCAGTAACATTCTTCATTATTATTACTGTCGTTAATCAAAAGAAATGTACCACTTCTTCTGGGGTATCCATTGCAGAGCCTGTCTTTCCTTTTATTTCTGCAGCTATTTGTCCATCTCCCATATTCATACAATCTAGTAGGGTGCCTTTGTTTATGTTGACTAACATGCCGCTGATTGCTGTGTAGAACGCTTTTATTCTGATGTAAAGGGTTGTGGTAATTGTGTTAAGCCATATTGAAATGCATGATTATCTTGTGTCCTATCTCTCTACCAGTTTGGTTTTGGCAATAGATTGCATATCTTTTTAGGTATTAGTTTAATGATTATAATCTTAATCATTAATTTCATTATTTAATACTAAAATTTAAGGCTCAACCTTTAATTATTAATTTCCTATTTAGTACTAATTTTTATCCATGACGTAGCTGTCATCCTTCATTAATTTCCGGATGTGGTTCTTGAATCCTTCTGAATACTCGGAGCCACTCCCCAGTTAGTAGGAATGTTGACTGGAGTTTTCCTTGAAAGAACTCTCTTGGTCATATGCGACGTATTCTTACTTTTCTTCGACAGAGCTCCAGTTTTCCTCGTTATCTGAGTAGATTACTTTCTTTGTTATTAGGTTTTAGTTCCTGTTAAAGTTTGTGAGGCTTTGTTCGTATTCTTGGTATCTTCTTTTGAAATTATCGAGCTCTTTTTGTGTTGACTATCTCTGTCAGTTTCATATGGTGGTGAGGCTGGCTTGTCTGCCGCTTTCATCACTTGTGGGGTGGGTTGTCTAATTAGTTATGGTTTAATAAATTTGTTATTAATTGAGACAAGTCTTAGCATTTAAAATAACTGTTGTGTCCTTGGTCGTTTATGTTGGCTACCTCATATTGAAGTTTTTTGAGGTCGATTTGGAACAGGTTTAGTGTTTAAAAGTCTTTTCTGATGAGTTTTATAGCTATGAATGTTATGATTTCTTGTATGTGCAGTCCCCATTGCTCTTTGTTGTTTCTAATTATGTCAATTGTGTATTGTGCAAGGTGATGTAATTAATTATTTTCTATGTCACCTTGTATATCATCTCTTTGTGTTTTGCTCATATAACCATTCTGCGTTTCTTATTTAATAAAATTTTAGTAATCTGAAATAAGTTTGTTATAAATATTTAAATTTTTAACATTTTTCGAACTTTTTTACAAAGACTCGCTATACAATAATTAAAAAATTTAAAGATTATTTATGACTTATGTATTTTTTCAGTTTTATTTCTATCACTAAATTAATTTAAAATATAAATTTTCACCATAAAACCAAATACTGAATTATTGACTATATATTTTTAAAAAGAAATTTATATTTAATATATGTTAACTGTTTTAAATGGTGCACACATTTTTCGAAATCATAAATGACCTTAAAACTTTAAATTATTTGAAGTGTAATATATATTATTTTCATCCTACCCTGCTTCAGGCTCAAAAGTAGTTGTTTTTGTCTGAAATCTCAATTCTTAAAGAATAGCCTTAGTTTGCCTATTCTGTTAAATGCTGTCATTTGATTTTATGTCTGAATACCTTTCATAATGTTTTAAGTTTTACCTTTGAAGAGTCTTTATTAAATAGTTTTTTTAAAGCAATTTTAATATACCCCTAAATCAGTTAAAACAACTTTTTCTCTAAATTCATAATGAAATTATTACTAAATTTTGATTTAATTTTATAATCAAAAATTTACTTGAATTCATAGAAATCATTAATTTAAAATTCCAAAATACGATCAACTAAGTTATTCTTGAAAGCTTGCTGTAGATGATTTTTACTACATTATCAATTCCAAAGACTTACTGACGTATTGGATAATAATTAATTTATTGAGATCAAGCACCTTAAGATGAAAAAGACTAAGTCGATTTTAACATGATTTTGTTTATTAATTTAATATTTTTTAAATCTTGATAATTTGTTAAAGTTTAATTTCTCCTCAGAATACCACAATTTGCATAAATTGTTTTCCACTATTTATTAAGCAAATATAAATATAACAAATGAATTAAAAAAATAATATCTATAATCTTGTTAGATTTTATTGATTCTTTATATTAAGTTAAGCTTCATTTTAAAATTTATGATAACTCAATTATTTTTTTTCATTTTGGTTTCAGAATTATTTAAAATAAATACTAATATATCTTTTGGTTAGTTTTACATGTCGCATATACTTCCGATGATTGCTATTTCTATATTTATATATAATTAATTGCATTATAAATAAGTGTATTTTAAATTAAAAAGTCTGCCATTTATATGTATTAATGGCTGTTAATTACTTACTTGTATGGGCTGCATTGCTATGGGTTGACTTGTATTAATTATGAGTTTTCTTTTTAATAATTACATCTAAGCTTCAATTTAAGTAGCTGTCTTATTTTATTAGAGAAAAGACTTAACTGGATATTATTATATTACTCTATATTTTACAACAATTATTCCATAAAGTTTAAATATCCAGATGTAAATTATACTACCACTATTAATTCAATTATAATTCATTAACATATTTAAATATTACAATTGAAATATGTTTGCAGAGGGTGACATTTTTTACCATTAATACTAACATCTAAGAGCAGTATATAAAGAATTATAAGATTTCAATTTAAGGAATCTAGATTATTCTATTTATTGTTCATAATTAATATATATATATATATATATATATATATATCTTTATTTATTAATAAATTTAAGGGATTTCTTATTAAATGGAACAAATGGAAAAGTTAAGAAAAAAGTTTGATATTTATATATTTAAGACTGTATTTCCTTAGGAATCTTCCCATATAAATTTACTTGCTTAATATTTAAATCAACTATCTCTAATTTAATTATTGATCGAGTATTCTCATAGTCCTTTTGAAAAGTTTTTACTTATAATTCTATGTTTTTAAATCTTATTTGATTAAAGTAAACAAATAGTAAATATAATGTTAATAATTGATAAAATGTGTTCTTAAAAATACATTATCTTAAAGCAACAACCTAACATGATAGATTTTCATCTATGCATTCAATGTTTTTTCTAACAAAATGAAATTTACTTTTAGAAAGAAATGCTATATATAATCAAACAGTAGAGGTTAATAGCATTTGCAGACGATATTTTTATTAACGTTAAAATAATGGAACAATTTGAAAATATAAGTAGGACTGGTATACTTAAGAGGAATAAAAAAATCTCACATCCTCAACCTCGTTAATAAAATATTGTTATTCTTGACAAAAAAATCAATTTAGCAAATAAATGAAATAGGAGATATACTGAAAGTATAATATGAATATACTATGGACTAAGTATTTGTTTAAACATGAAAAATCCTTAAGAATTATAAGGGATGAATTATAATATAAACGAATATAATAAATCTATTTACAACACAATCTGCGACATAATAATGGTAGCACAAAATAGTATTTAAATAGACCACTTAATTTATAGCATATTTTATGAAAATAGAGGAAGTTAATATGATACAAATCCAGCTAAAAATACTCAAAGTTCCTTAAGCACTCAACACTTTATTCTACTCAGTTACCCTCAATTGAAAGAAAAAGAAACCAGCAATATAAAGATATAGATCAGGAGTACACTTATAAAGTGAATACAAATTAATAGAATTTCATAAAACCTAAGAAGGCATAGACATAAATCCTTAAAAGCATACAAGAACTCTTTAGGAAAATTTAATTTATTCATTACAAATTTCCATGATGGCAGCTAGATAAAAATGAACAAAAGTAAACTGTGGGATGAGAAATTAGACTAGAATTCACATACCTTTGTAAAGGAAAATCATATATAGCTCTGAAAAGCTATAAATAAAACAAAAAACCCAACTATGTTTCTCAAACATTCAGTCAAAATAGTAATAAAATCTTGAATGTAAAAATCCTTAAATACAAAGTAATATAAATTACTTTTACTTGTAATATTCTTAATATTTTATATTTAGCTTGGAGAATCAGCTAAAATTTAAGTATTCGCCAGATTGCAATTTAAAAATCAAAAATTATGCTTATAATGTATTTTTTTGTATTTAATATCTGACTTGTCAAAGCCAGAAATATTTTATAAATTTCTCTCGGTTTGGGAATTGTTCCAAATTTTATAATATTTTATACATGTTTTGCTATTTATAAATAAAGATATGTAATACTTTCATAAATTCTTAATTTATAAAATAAAATCAAAAATCATTAAAAAAATGCTGCGATTTCTAAATATTCTTACATTCCTATTCTTTCCCACTTCTTCCAATAAAAACATACACTTTTAACTTTTTTCTTTTTATAGATTTTTATTTGATCTTGTCATGCTTTATGATACTATAGTTGAAATGATATCTCATTTTGTAGAAAGTTGTCTTGTTTATATTTTTCTGTTTATAAATAAGGAGTTTCTAGCTATTAAACACGACTTCCCAAAGCTAGAAATTACTAATATTTTTTTCGCTTTTTATGAAATATATTTGAAAGAAATGTGCAAAAGTATGTCTTTGTATTTTATTAGTACAATCTGGCAATTTTAAAAATTTTAGCTTAATGCTTTCATATATAATTAGTTATATATATTTAGAATTCAAATATTCAAAACCCCAAAACCCTTTCAGTAGTTTGATTGAGTTTTTGATTGATAAAAGTAGACTATTAGTGCATACTTTATGAGGGTTTTAATAGGGTTTATGTAGGGGTTTAATGTTTAAATATTAGTATTTTAAGTGAGTATAACAAGCGAGTTTTTTAAAATATTTCACACAAACATAAGCTTAGAGTCATGTGGCAGTTCTCTGAATTTTATCTTTCTAAGTTGATGTTTGATTGTTTCTATTGTTTGTTAATTCTCTTAGCTTGGCTTGATAATAGTTGAGTATGCAAGTTCTCTGAGACCTCCATTTATTTTATTTTTTTTGAGATATTTTTTGATTCTTTGCTTAGAATCTCTCTCACCCCTGCAGCTAAAGTAATCGTTTCTTGGCATGTCGCTCTCTATTTTTATTACTGCTAGAGTTCAGATATCCCATTAAGTGTCTCCATCTCTCCAATCCTCTCTCTCTGGGTAATATCCAGGAGTCCGTATACATTTCCTTATGCAGAGGCTTGCACTCTTTGAGCTCTGTTGAAGTCAATAATATAAACTCTAATAGGCAGAAAGTTCATCATGATGTTCTCTGGCTTTAATTCTCTATGAACATAACCTAGCTTGTGAAGCTTTTCAATCCCTTCAACTATCTGCCATACTATCTAGCTAATTTATCTCTGACATCTATTGTCAGATAAGAATTCTCTGTAAGTCATTTCAAATATAGGTAGCCTGAAGGCTACATGATCTTTACCAAGTAAAATAGCATCAAGCTAGATGATATGCCTGCACTCATTTAACTGCCTTTTAAAGAGCATAATACTCATTAGCAAATTCAATTTGGAACTTGTCATCAGCAAGGAAGTAATTGAAAGGATATATCTTGTAAGCATATTAGTCATCAGTAATGACTCTCTTTTCTATTTTATCTTCAAGAGTGAAGTATCTTTCTAGGCAAGAATCTAAGTCAATAATTTTTAATATGGGAATCTTCATTGCCTCTAGTTTAACCATGATTTTATTGATATCAGAGACTGGAAAGTTCTTGACTGCTTTCTTCATTTTAACTTACTTCTAGACTTCAACTCTAAGAGACTC
>ARYC01000364.1:0-10385 GCA_000711775.1 Oxytricha trifallax | reverse complement strand
TTCAGCTGGGTCCTCACCGAGTCTATGAGAGCACTCTTCAGCAAAACCAAATGCGTTATTAATCCATTTATCTTCGTGGTTTCCTCTTAGTAAATGAATCTTGTCTGGGTACTTAACTTTAAGAGCCATCAACAGGCAAATAGTTTCTAGAGAGTGAGAACCTCTATCAACATAATCTCCTAAAAACAGATAATCGAAGCATTCAATATCACCAGTCTCAGAGGGTGTGCTCCACAAATCGAAGAATCTCATCAAATCCTGATATTATCCATGAATATCACCAAAGACCTTGATCGGAGCATCTACTCTCAAGACCATAGGCTGGTCCTCCAAGATTTTTTGGCATTCTTCAGCAAGCGCAATAATATGCTCTCTTCTAAATGCGAAATACCCATTGCCGTCGAACTGTGCATTCCATTCTCTTGGTCTAGCAAATGATTTAAAAGACAGAAGTAGAGTGTGTCTACAGAGTTGCTTTAGATTTCGATGTGCCACCCTTTGGATGCTTTTCACCAGGCTTGCGATTAAGCTCATCTAATTATAGCATGCATTGGTTAGAGTCATTTGGTCACAAATTTGAATTGCGCAATCGAATCTTATAGATGGAGATTTACTTCCATTTGAAAGGGGAGTCTTGGATCCATTTGACCAAGAATCGTCAGTTGACTTGTCCCCGTTTTTAGATCCATCATTCTTCTTGCCGCTAAGAGGATTTCCAGGGCCAACAACACTCTTAAGTTTATCCAAAAGAATTTAATTTCCTTTGAATAGTCCTAATAAGTCTAAATTTGTTAATAAAAACAACAAATGCAATTAAGAAAATAATATAAAGTTTAGCTTCACAATTGTGTTTGTTGGAATATTTGGAGTTTCATTTTCGAAACCTCCATGCATGAAAATATTAGAATCCATTGCCCAAACTGTATGTCTGAATCTTTGTAAAGTAGAAAACTTCTTCCACTCTGAAGATTCTGTTTCATAAACTTCAAGTTGCACATTCAAATACTTCTTAATGCCATTAAAAATAGCATTTTTTTTTCTCACTCGATTCTCTCCAACGTTGTTTGTTCTGCCACCAAGCACCATCATGAGAGTTCCAACAAAGATTGTGGAATGTTAATATCTAGCAAGTGGTTCCTCAGTGTTTGGCTTGTATGGAGCTTTAACCCAGTCCCATCTTACCGATCTCTGTGTCTTCTTAAGTCCAGGTATCATTTCAATGCGCTCTGATCGGCAGTTCTGCCGCCAAAGATAACCATCATACCAGTGGCCGATCCAGTCTGACATAATGCTGCAGAATGATAGACTCTGACTATTGGAGCTTCACCTGGTGTTTCGAGTTTAGTCCATGAAAAGGGTGCTTTGTCGACATTCAAGCACCATACATCGTTCACAGCCTCGGTACCTGTGTTTCCTGCGAATACAAGCAAAAATGGTTTTGAAAATACTATAGTGTGACCATAACGACGTCCTGGGGTTTAACCCACAATTGGTACTATCATCCATTGAGCAGCTTAGTCACCGTTACGCAAGTCTAATAAGTACAAATCATCTGGGTATTTTTAATAATCATTCATAATGCTGAGTAAATCAAATGTAGAAGTTACTACGAAAATTTATAATGATTTCCATCTGAGGCCAAGCTACCACCTATAGAAAGAATGATGGTAAGTATCATAGTTTAAACTAGAAAAAATTATAAATTACCGCCTGTTGCGCCACCGTAGATGACCATTTGCAATTAATCAACTGAGCAACTTCCATGAGCAGCTCTAGGGCTTGGTGCAATTCCAGATCCTATATTTGAAAATTATGAGTCTTTCCTTTTATCAAATGAATAGCTAAGAATTATAAAATGTCGGTGCATAAGTCTTTTGTAATTCAAAATTTGCATAAGATCTTTATAGTAGTATTACTTACCTTCAAGTTTGGTCCATTTATATGATCAATCAAAGGCATAGTATCGCCTGTAATGATATATTTTCCAGTATCTCCAGCTAGCACACCAAAGAGCCCAACCACTTAGATTTAGAACACTATATTTTTATAATTAACAACTGGTAAATTATTGTGAATTTGCTGAACATACCTTGATGTGATAGTCTGTCAAATCTTGCGAGAGTAACTCTCCAAAAACCTCAACTTTCTACATATTTTATATTATTATTATTTTAAATTAGTTTTTCAAATTATAATAATCTCTAAAATATATAGATATCAACCAAATAGTATGCTTTCTCAAATATTTTAATTAATTTCATGATCTATTTTATGCAAGTACTTCTCTCATGGGGCTTTTGCGGTTTGGGAAGATTTATTATAATAGTAAAACCAAATTAAAAATGGAGTTTATGAAATAATTAGCGAAGCAATAATAGAAAATGAATATCAATAAATTAATATGTTTTTAAAAAATTTAAATCTAATTTATCATTTTTATGAGTAAATTAAGATTAATATTTTTCTTACTTATCAAAATTCTTTAATGATTTAATCCTTGACTATAAATTATTTAACCAAATCACCTCTCCTTACTCTAAATCATTTCATATATAATCTATTTTAATTGTTTGCAATGGGTTTATATTTATTTAACACTTTTAAAATATTAATATTTAAAAATGAATCGATAATTACAAAAAATTTAAGTGCTTGAAGAGCAAGTTATAAAATTGCAGCAGAAAGTAATTCTTTAATTTTCTTAATCAATCAGGGTAGTAATGAGGAGAGTCTTGATAAATTAGAGAAAATCTTGCAATTAAAATAAATCAATTTCGGAACTTCTAGTCCTGAGGTAAGTCACACTTTATAAATTCTTTTAAAAAGAATTAGTTGGAATACTATTTTATTTAAAAAAAACCCTGTAATTCCCATTATTAAGAATTCTTAATTAAATTATACTTTAACCTATCTAGATTTCATTTATTGAAAGAATCTAAGTTAATTTCTATAAAATTAATCTACTGAAATTATCACATTTAAACTTAACGATCTTGAATATAGTACACCAAAACTTGCCTTCAAATCAGCAATATTTGTAATGTTCTTGCTATAGAACTATTGAAAACTTAATAATTCTAAAGAGCACATGAATTACTGAAAAAGAGTGAATTATTATGTGAAAATAATGATTATGGGAGAGCCATGACTTACAATAATTTTGCATGTTACTACAGAAAGTAAGTTTGGCTTAAGAAACAATTAAGAAGAATTATATTAGTCTTAAGAAAATTAGAAGGATTTTAAGAATTTTACTATAGATAAGGAAAGTTGAGGTCTGCATTGCAATATTTAGAGAAAGCATTAGAAATTGAACAGACATTGCCATATCATAGTTCTAAAGCTGATACACATTTGAATATATGTGCAGTTCTTTCTTAAATGCATAAACATGTGAATTTAATTCCAGATTTCTTAATTTTAAATAGCGTATCCCATAATTGATATTTAATTACAGTATTAAATATAACATGACATAGCAATGCATCATGCTTAAAGTGCAATAATCATTGCATAATCAAACCTTCTTAGAGCATTCCTGCCAAACCGTGAAAATCATGTGGATGTAGAAGCTTAAGCACAATTAAATCGTGAAATTTAATAAAATTTTAAGGACAGAATCGCTGTTTTAGCCATAGCTTATCATAATCTTGGTGTGGAACAAGAGTTTCTTAAATTGGTAAATTAAACACTTAAAATTATTAAAATTTTTTACTATAGTATCATTAATCATTGGAGAGCTATAGATAGGCGAAAGAATTCGCAGAGAGGTATTTAGGGTCAAGCGATGGAATCACTTAGAATCTTAATAGTTAATATTTGAAGGCAAGGAATGAAATTGACAAGAAAATGGAATATAATGCAGGTAAGATTAAGCGCAGGGAAATGATCAACTAAGAAAGTTAAAATTATGTTAAAATATAGTCTGAATCTTAGTTTTTAGTAATTTTAAAATCCTATGTACTTAATTGAATTTAATTAATTTACAAGAGAGACAAAGAGTATTTACAGCGCACAGTAGTTAAACAAGGCTTAGTTCTGGCAACATAAGTTTCAATCAAACTCAATCGAGACCAGTGAGTAAGAAGGCAGGTAGACTATACGGAGCAATTGAGATCGCATAATAAGAAGGCACGCAACATGTCTCCTCAATGACTAACTTCCTCAAGCATTAAGGCAACATCAGGGTATAGAGCGGGCATCACTATCGCAGGCGTCAGAGATCCCCTGAATATAATTAACAAGTTGAAAATTCATTCTTTATGCAGTAAAATAATGGTGCTGGCAAAGGATAAATCCAAAATCATTTCCCCTTGCCTAATAATTTTTCAATTTTTAGATTAACTTTTAAGAGCACGATTTAAGAATCAGATAATGAGACACCAAATATCTTTACGTGTATTTGAAATGCCTAACGGACAAGATATTGGATATTTTCAAGGAAACGAATAAGAAGGAGACCCCTAGATAAATCTCTATCGCCAATAAAACGAAAGAGCTTATCAAAGTAACTATAATATAACACCTGCTAATTAATCCAATGGTTTCCATGCTTCGGGATAGACTACTTTCAATCAATCAGGGTTTGATGATAAAAACAGGAAGGGTAACAACGTTAAAGAAGTTCCTTTCTTAAATTATTGATATTTAAAAACTATTAAAGTTTCTAGGATGAAATTATTGACTAAAAATCATATTATAAAGAAATTTAGTGAGAATTAAGTTCAGTTACTATATTTGATTGTTCGTAAAATTTATCATATAAATAAGATAGTTTAATTATTATAATTAATATAGTAATTATTATTAGGAGCGCAATTATTCCTATAATAATTCAAATCTTAATAAAATATGAATGTTAAGTCATTTAAACAAACTCTTGCAATTATTATAATTAATTAAAATAATATACATTAAAAATGCAATCGATTAGCAAATATTTGCTGTAAATGCCCATTAAATTTCCCAATAAAAAGATCATGAGCATAGATATCGGAGGCTCTCTCGCAAAGACAGCTTTTTACATACCAAAAGGGGATCCGTAATTTCAAGACTTCAAAACCTTTGAAATTCTAACTAAAGATACCATTCCAAGTAAGTTTATCATATCCATTTGATTCATTTCAAATTCTACACACAATATAAATTAAAATATTCATAATTATTTTAATCATACTAATATAAGAAATTGTATTTTTAAATGGAAGCATGATTTTCTTAGGAAAAATAATATTTTCAATATCTAATTAACTAATTTATAATATAAATTTTGGGGGGGGGGTCTAAGTCGGTGGCAGAAATTTTTCGAAAACCTAAGTCGGTGGCAACATTAATTTTTCAAAATTCACCAAAATCCTAAGTCGGTGGCATTATAAAATTTTTTTCTATTTCCAATTGGGAATCAATAAGTACCTCAATATTTATATGAAAATTTTATCACAGAAAGTTAATCAATCTCCATCATAACAACTTAGACATTTGACGGACACAGTTTAACATATAAAATAAATTAGAATTCATAAATAATTTGTAACCCTTTATCAAATAATTTTAAATAAAAATATAACTATATAAATATCAATTGATTATTATCACATTGACAATTAGTGTATAACATACTTCGATTTTAATTTTTTTCAAAATTTCATTATTTTTCAATGTGATAATAATCAATTGATATTTATATAGTTATATTTTTATTTAAAATTATTTGATAAAGGGTTACAAATTATTTATGAATTCTAATTTATTTTATATGTTAAACTGTGTCCGTCAAATGTCTAAGTTGTTATGATGGAGATTGATTAACTTTCTGTGATAAAATTTTCATATAAATATTGAGGTACTTATTGATTCCCAATTGGAAATAGAAAAAAATTTTATAATGCCACCGACTTAGGATTTTGGTGAATTTTGAAAAATTAATGTTGCCACCGACTTAGGTTTTCGAAAAATTTCTGCCACCGACTTAGACCCCCCCCCCTAAATTTTGATTTAAATCCACATTAAAAGCATCAGATGTTAATTTACAATAATATAGTAGAGTTAGATAATGGTGATATGATTTACTTGAAGAGTTTTCCATCTAGTAAAATTTAAGAATTTATCAATTTCGCAAAAGAACATAAATTAGTAGATGAAGAAACCAAATAAATTCATGCGACTGGCGGTGGCGCTTATAAGTCAATTTTATATTAAAGTTAAAAATAAACAGTTTATTGTATAAGTATTAAGATTTATTTGAAAAGGAATTCGGACCGATGGGAGTAGTACTAAAGAAACACGATGAGATGGAGTCTCTCGTAAATGGCATGAGTTTTATATTAAATAACGCAAAGTAGCCTGCTTTTACATTTAGGCAAGGTGAAGGAAGGCAATTTTTACCAAAAGAAGCCACTACTCAGTTTCCAAAACTACTGATATCAATTGGATCTTAAATTTAAGTTCTTTCTATTATTTATACTTTGCAAGATTGGGAAATACCTTATTGTAAGTAGTTTATATTGGATCAGGAGTATCAATAATAAAAGTGAACAACTACAGTGAATTTGAGAGAGTCTCAGGGACGATGATAGGTGGTGGCACACTCCTAGGTCTGGCCAATCTCTTAACAGGTGTAAACGACTTCGATACAATTCTCGAGCTTTCAAAGCGCGGAGACAACAATAACGTGGATATGTTGGTGAAAGATATCTATGGAGATAATTCGCCCTTCAAGGATTTAAAAGGCGATTTGCTGGCTAGTAGTTTTGCCAAGGTTGCCTTTGATAATGAGTTCGATGGCAAGCTCAGATTTTATATTAAGTAATAATTAATGAGAGATTTGGAGATGTGTCAGGCAAATACAAGAAAGAAGATGTACTGAACAGTTTAGTGTTTATGATTTCCTTCAATATCGGACAATTGGCATTTATGACTGGTCAGGTACATAGCGTTGATCAAATGTATTTCATCGGAAATTATGTCAGAGGTCATGACTTTGTTTAAAAAAAGTATTTTTGATTCACAATGATTCTAATTAAAGCTGCAAATTTGATAGCCATAAAATTCATTATTGACTTAGCAATGGAAAGAATAAACTTTGCAGTTGAATTTATGTCACAATCAAAAAGTCAGGCTCGCTTTTTGACATATGATGGCTATTTAGGGGCGATAGGGGCATTTCTAAAAGAATTCGAAAGTTACGAAGGTTTCAATTAGAATCCAATTGCTGACACAGAGGCATTAATCCAAAATTGAACATCAACACAAGTAAATATCTCTATAAATAGATTAATTATTAAAAAAAACTTCAAAAACATATTTCTGAATCATATTTATAGATCAAGGGGAAATATCTCTATGTTTGTAAGATTTTTTAAAAAAGTATAATTATTAATTGGATATTTCAATAAAATAAAGCCCATATATTATTACTATTTTGGTAATAATCTCCTTACGTTAATTTTAAGTTTTATCAATAAGTATTAAATCTAAATTTATTAAATAATTTTGGTATATATGGGATCTTGTAACACAAAAAAGAGAAGTGTCGACGGTGACAACAATTTATTTATTGTAACTCACTTTTATAGTAATTAAAAATATTTAAAAGAATTATTCCTACAATTCCTCAATAATACAGTCTTCCTAGATTAAAGAAAATGTGTCTGATTAATCATATAGCACTTAAATATAATAAATTGCAAAGAAACCTTCAAAATTTAATGGGTTTTGTATGGGATCAAAGTAAAGGCTAAGAAAAAATCCTTATCTTAACTATAAAAAGCCATAAAATAAAAATAACTAATACATCAAGAGTTTGATTAATTTATAAACAACTATATATAAATTCATATTTAAAATTAACGATGGAAGCATGGGTGATATGAGTATGGACGAAACTTTGCTAAAATAGTAAATAAATCTCGATAAATCTTCTTCAAACAGTAATATTGAAAATTTACATTTGAATAATAGAATTAGTTTAAATTTAATAATTGGCATTGCTTGAATTTAAACCTTTTAATTTTTTGAATTAATTTCCCTAGTTTGATTTAAATTCTTTCAATAACAATAATTCACAAGCCCCAATTTAAGTGACTTTAAACTATCAAATAATAGAGAAGACTAAGATTTAGAATCAACATTTTCACAATAATTCTACCTAACAGTAATAATCAAGACATTAAAATAATAATAACAGAAGTGGAAATAAAAATTCTGGATTTCATAATATTCCAGATAATAATTTCACTAATTTTGAGAATAATGATTTAGATAATAGTAATAATGGGGGATTTATGATGAGTTCCCCTTAACACCTTTACAATCAGCATCATATGTGGTTTAACTAAAAAAGTATTTTAGTTTAATGTTAAATTTTATGCATTTTTATTAGCAATTTGCATGAGGTTGAAGTTATAATAGTTATACTTATACTAAACTAAAATCAAGAGGAAATGACTGTGGCTTAGATTTTGATGAGTAAATATGAATATTACAGTGATATTGATCCCCACTCCCCAGATGCACATCTTCATCTTATGATAATAATTTCAATGTAAAGAATGTAGTTTTTTTTTTATCAATTACTATATGCTTGTATATTATGATAATTGAAAGGGAAAAAAGGCTTCATCACACTTCAATGCTTACAATATTGCAATATTTACAGCTCAATGAAATAATTCTAATTGGAAGAATAAACAGAAAGCTTTACATAGTGAGCGGGGACATATCCTTGCTTAGGAATTATACTAAGAAATAGTCACAGACTTTACCTGCTAGCTATAAATAGCTTCAATTTTGAATTTAATTTAAATCATTTGATGTAATAAATTTCTTTTTAATTTTCTTATTAAAATAAAAAATAGCTTCAACAGGGAGCAAGACTGTAAAAAATGATTTTAAGGTAGAGCTTGGAGCTTCAAAAACTGTTAATAAAGTAATAATTATGGGAATCTCAAATAAATAATCTGAATTATGTGTACTAAATCACAGACACAGTAAATACTAATAATCTCCAACCTCATCTGCATAATATTTAATAAGAGAGTATATAAGAGGAGAGTGGCCATAAAAATAAAAATAAATTGGATTCAAGTTTGATATAGAAAGGTGAGATAAATCTGCAGGGGAATGAGAGAAACACTGCTCTAGGCTTAGATAATAATTACTTAAATATATAAGAAGATGGTGGGAATGACCAAAATCATCTAAATTAACTGGATGGGAATTATTTTTCATTAAAGTAATTACTCTAATCTGATAAAATCATTGCTATTTAGTTATCACTGATTTATTTTTGTTTACCCTAAATTAAGATTCTTAAGCTGTCCTATTGGATGCTAAATAGTAATAGGCTGCTCTAAGGAATCACTCACACTAAAAATAACTATAAAGTGATAATAATTTGATAAATTTAAATGGAGGTCTGAAAGTTCATTCTGGTAACAAAGACACTAATACTGCACTCTAAAGCAACACATTTAAATTAAAATATTACTATATAAAAATTGGAAAAGTTCAATTTATATGTAAAATTATTGAAGCAACTAGGATTAATTATAAGTAAATAAAACAAACAATACTACATTAGGAGTCTACGATATTATTTTAGATAAAAATTGCAGTAAAATTGAACTGTAAAACTAGATATTTTTGATAAGAAATAACAATGAATATTACATGCCTCACTTTTAGTATGATGAAAACAACTAAAATTATAAATTAGGTAGTTTCCAAAGTTAATAGTCTATTGGGTCTATTCATTAGATAAATATTACTCAAATTTTAGTAAATTGGGAAACTTATATAAATGAAATAAGTAATTGTACAAATTGTACGAGTAATATTATGTTACTAATTCAAAGTATATATTTTGAGTAAGTGTTGTTAACATAAAAAAGAAAAAATTAAAAAAAAAATGTTCTTTATAATTTCTTTAAAAATACTCAAAATTTTAAGTAAATATAGTAATTTTTTTTAGCGATAAATATAATTTATTCCCTGTGCTTGAATAACAAAATTTTTATTATCAAATTAGATATGAATTTTTAATACGTTAACAGCGAATGAACTTATCATAATTTTTACCAATATTTTTTTATAATAAAAACTATTGAATTAATGATGATGAAGATAATTCAAAAGCATAAAAATAAGAAAATAAACAAACTAAGCTTGAGTTTAATTCAATTATAATTTACTTAGATATCTTGATAATGTAATTATATATATAGAAAAATTAGTCACTTAATCATGTATCGCAATTTAATTTTATTAATTGAGATGAAGAAGAAGTAGATCAATCACTTACTGATAAAAGATTTCTCAGAGCGTGACCAAGAACTAGACAGTCAATACAACGATAGCAATGGCTAGACCAGTTAGCAAAACGTATT
>ARYC01000362.1:0-17183 GCA_000711775.1 Oxytricha trifallax | reverse complement strand
AGATTATAGCTTTAATATAGGAAATAATACGAAATTAGAAATATTAGGTGAAATATTATCATTCTTTAAAATCAACCTTCCTTTTTAAGAATTAAAATTTAGATTATTTGAGTTTATATATTAAATAAAATTTAATTAAAAATTGAATAAATGAGATAAAAGTCTATTTTATAATATTAATTATTTTTGTAAAATAAAAAAAAAATTTTACTATAGATTTTATCATATATATAATTATAAGTAATTTAACTGTATTTGGAATTAAAATTAAGAATCAGTTTCTTAAATGAATTGAACTAAATTTATTTATAATTATAAAATTTAATATATTTTTATCAGTTAACCCAAATATTACAAGCTCAATTAAAAATGAATGAATCTTGTAAATTTATTAGGGTCTAATTTAAAAATGAATATTTTTATCTAAAAAAGCAAATTTTTAGTCTAAATATTAAACCTATTTTGGATTAATTTTAAACCTTTTACCCTTCAATTTATCGAGGATGAAACATAAGATCAATTTGAAAAATTAATATTAAATTAATTAAAAATATTTTCTCAAAAATTCCTGTATGTTCCTCGATTGCAATTATTCAACTACGGATAATAAATTGAGAAGGAGGTTAATATAAAATAGAGCGAGGATGAGCAAAAATACAATATTTTAGAAGCTTCCAAAATATAAGTAAATGATGGATCTTAAAAATATTTCAAAATTTAACCAGATCTCAAATATTTATTAGTTAATATTTTTATCTAACTCTGAAATCGTAAAACAAATAGCATAATATAAAAATTGTAAAAATTAAGTTTATTATAAAAATTTGAATTATAAGATACAATTAATATCTATTTAATAGCAGCCAGAATACAAAATAATTTAATTATAAATTTTTATACCTGACGATCATTAATTTTAAACATTATTATTTAATCTAGGAATCTAATCTTTCATTCAAAAATTAAGCTCATAACATGATATTAACAAAGAACATCACAACTAATGTTTAAAAATTATTTTAATAATTAAAAAAAAACTATGATAAATTATGAGAACATAAAAGTAGAGAACTATTTCTACGAAATGTTGACTGCTACAGTCTCTCACGATATGAGGACTCCACTGAACTTAAAAATATTATAAATATAAATGATAAAATTTTGAAAATATTTAACGCTATACAAGGACTTTTAAAAAATCTTGAACTTTTCATAATTGATCCTAGAGGGAAGAAATTTTTGAAAATTATCTAAAATTCTTCAAGCTTCTTAACCTTCCTGGTTAATGATCTATTAGATTTTTTCCAGATAAAAAATGGTAAATTTAGAACTAATAATTTTAACTCCAAAACCCTTTATTATGCATTCTAATGTATGCTTGGTTTGGTAATTCAATGGAATAAATTGAGTAACATTATAAAATTTACTTGCTGTTTAAGTTTTGATATTAAATAGATATTTATATTTAATAAATGAAAAAAAGCTTATGTAATTCCAAAACCTTTTTTTTCTCAATATTACCTCAATTTTTTAGTAATAATAATTACTAAGTATTAAATTCTTGTTCTCGAGTTAATTGAAGAGTTCTCTTTTCTTTCAGTAAAAATATTATATTAATCTGCAATTATTTTGGAATAATGTTAAGCAAGAATGAATAAGATCTAAAAATTTACTTTTTAATTGGTATGAAAATTGTAAAAATAGCAACAAAATATATAAAAAAATGTAAAATGAACTTCTTTAGACTGTAAAATTAAGATATTCGACAAAATAAGGATATTATTTTCTTTAAGTAAAGTAAAAAGAAGTTGTTAATTATTTACCAAATCCCTATAACATCCTAATTGGGGTTTTAGGGTTTATATTCGACAGTTGAAATAAATAATTATAATATATTTTACTTATTTTAATGTTGACTTAAAGACAACATTCATTTATTATTTAATAAGTTCATTAATATGGAAAATGTATAAATTAATAAATAAATTTATTAATCAAATCCACTCATATAATAATTAATATAACATTCCAAAATCTGGTTGAGATGTTCTCTGTAGGCGCAAATGAAAAGGGTCTATAAGTCTTATTCAGTCCTTAGACTGATTTTCCAAAATAAATTATAATTGATGAATAAAGAACAAAATAAATTCTTCTCAATTTACTTTAAAATGCTCTCAAATTCACATTTAAGGGATCTATTAATTTTCTAACCTATGCAAAATAAGTTATAATTTTATATTTTATTTAAAAATACAAAAAATTGTATTAGAGATTAGCTGAAAATTTAAAATATTAATTGAAATTTTGTAAATTCAACTAAATTGATTTTTTATGAAATATCACAAATATGGCAATTATCAAATTTAGTCTGATGGAAAAAGGAATATAAATATATATAACTGACTCTTTTTCTTTAATTATGAGAGGCCTATATTATATCAAAATAATTTGAATTGTAATATAAATTAATGCATTAAATGGTTGGTAGCTTGTCAAAGTCTATAACATATTAAATATTTTTCAGTAAAAAACTCAAATTTGCTAATTTTATTTATGAAGGTATATTTATAGTATTGCAGTAAACATATATTTAATTTTCTAAGTATGTTTACTATAATTTTTGCAAAAAATGATTAAAATCAATTTATCTCTCTTTACATAAGTTAAAATAGTTCTAATAAAAGCAATAGCAAAGAATGACAATTAGATTACCATTATTTTGTAACTTTTGTATATTATTAAATTTGATTCCTAAAATCTATTATAATTAAATATAATGAAAAAGAATAATAGCAAATAAGAGTAAGTGTTGCAGATACAGGTGTTTTAAATTATTTAAATTGATTTATTTGCAAAAAAAAGTGTTGGAATCAAAATTGAAGATTAGGAGAAATTATTTAAAATTTTCGGTAAACTGGAGTAAACTTCAAACATTAACACTTAGGGAATAGGCCTTGGTTTGGGAATCTGCAAAAATCTTGTTGAAATGCTTGGCGGTAAAATTCTTATAGAGAGTGACTACCAAAATGGGGCTAAGTTCACTTTCACCATAAAATGTGAAGCTATATAGGATGAGTAAGATAGTTGCTCTAATTAATATTCAGAAGAGGACTCCCAAAGTCTCAATTAATTGATCAGAATTATAAACTTAATTTATTTAAAAGTAGATAAAATATAAGACATATTTTTTATCAAATATCAATTATTTAACTATAAAATGTGATTTTAGCAAATAAAGATAAACTTTTATTGTATATATGTTTCTTGAATGAATGAACAATAATTTCAAATGATATAAACAAAATAATTATCTAGTAGTTTAAAATAAAAGTCAAAAATAAGAACGACAACAATAAATCAATAAAGCAGTAAGTATTTAGGAGGAGAAAACCTATAATTAAATATCATAATAACTTTAAGTATTAAAACAAAATTTGCATAAATTTCTCTCTAATTAAATGATAACTTAACTTTTAAATATTATTCCTGAAATAAATTTATTATAAGAAGTTAATACACTGAAATTTTAGAGGGAGACCATGAGATAGATATAAAAGAATTTTACAATCATAAAAGTATCATAAATAACCAAAATAATATTCAAAGTAATCTCAGTTAAAATAACCATTATAATATTGAAAAATAAAATATACAAGAAAATAATATTATGATGATAGAAACTGATGAAGTGAAGTATTAATATACTATATATTTATTAAAATATAATGTAATTTTAAAGGTAAATATGGATTCTATCAATGACGATGAATTTTCTGAAAGAAAGCATTAAAAACTCCAAAAAAGTATATATAATTTTTATTAGTTTTTATTGATAAAAAATAATAAAATATAAATTCAGATATCAAATGTAATTTTTTTAGGGCTTCTAAATATCCATACATGAAACAAACATTTTGATGTTTCCAGTATAATACTCTTAGAAAAATAATTTCTTTTTTAGAAAGTGAAATTAGGAAAGTGAAAATTATATCATTCTGTTTTTAAGAAAATAAATAGAATTCAGTTGATATTAAATAGAATAATTTATCTAAAATTAAAGTCTTCTAATTCTTTTAGGTCTCTAAGGACCAACAGGAGGTTGTAAGATTTATCATTTAAAATGCTTAAAATACTAAGTTTAGCCTGGAATTTTTAAATGAAATGAGCATAAATAGTTTTTTTCTAAAATATATTAGCTCCCTGTCTTAAATACTGTTGCATAATTGAGAATGTTTAAGAGAAGTCGGTGATCGAATTCTTAAATTGGGAATCAAGACAGAATAAAGGAAAATATTATCTTACTTTTGCTATTTCCCACTTAAAAACTGGAATAATGAAGTTAACATATAGAATGGATTAAAAGCATTTTTTTATTTTGGTAAAAGAATTTCGTTATTCCTTCTTAAATACTCTTTTCCACATTTGATTTATTATATTGCCTTGTTATTATATGACTTTGTTTAAAAATATGGAGCTATGAAAAGTAAAGTGGTATTTATAAAAAAATATTACTACCACAACATGTGTTGTTATTTAAAAAGCTAAATCAATAAATTTAGTCCAGAACTTAATTGCTTACATGATTTTGGTATTTAGTTATGCATATTTACTTATGTTGGTTATAGAAATTATCAAAGTCATTTGCTTTATGTTTTTTTAATATAGACTTTTGACTCAAGCATTTTAGTATTATTTCCTAAATTTAACTATCGAAAAAGGATTTATTTATTAAAACCTTGACATTATAAAGTGTTAGTATTTGAGTTTTAATTAGAATTATGACATTGATAAAGATCAAGAAGTTTCCACTAACTTAAATTGCCTTTGTGAAAAGAAATCTAAAATTCTTGTAGTTGACGATAATGTTTTCAACTTAGTCACTATTTAATCCATTTTAGAGCTTAAATTTGGATTATAATCTGATAGAGCAACAATAAGGGGAAATTTATATTTTTTATATTTATCAAGTATAATCCAAATTGTGGAAATTGAATTATTTTCAATTAATATTTAAAATGCAGATTCTTTGATGCAAACGTTAAAGAAACAATTTTTCATAAAGATAAATAAATTATTTATTAGATCTTATCAATTTTAACTAAAATTAAAAATTTCTAATTCTATGAAATTTATTTATTTTAGCTTTAATAAAAATGAAACTAAATATATCGAGATACTTTATTTATATTGAAAAACTTAAACGAATTGTAACTCTTTACCAAAAAAGAAATTTTTATTTTTAAACAAAGGAATCCAAATTATTATAATTTAATAATTATTTTTTCTTTTACCTCTCAGTTAATGTTCAAATAATAAAATATATTATATTAAAATGTATTTTTTTAAGGAATGTTTTTAATATATATAATATTTCTATCCTCTAGTTAATCAACACACGGTTTGGAAGGTTTAAATATAAATTTATTTATTTATAATTTATTAGCTTTTGAACTATTTAAGCAGAGGATAACTGATGATTAAAATTGCTGTGATAATTTAAACTGCCCTATTCGATTAAATAAAGGATACAAGTTGATTTTAATGGACTGCAACATGCCTATTATGGATGGATTTTAATCTACGATGGAAATCAGAAAATTTGAAGACTCTTTATTCGAAATTAAATCTAGTTTACAAGAAAAAGCAACAATCATTGCTTTAACATTTATAAATTGATAAATTAAGAATTTTAATTATAATTTTAAGAAAATTTATTTGAAACAGCATACACAGCTGATCTATTCAAACAAAAATGTTTCGAAGTTGGTATGGATGACTATCTTACAAAACCAGTGAGTGCAGACTAGATTGAAAAAGTTCTCTAACTGTAATAATTAAATAAATAATTTATATTTTAAATTAAAACTATCAAGACTCATAGTATGAATTCTCAATTCTTTCTTTTATCTTACAAACTTTAAAAATTCAATTATAATTAATATCATTTTATTTTCTTAAAAAAAAACCTTCATTAAAAAAGACTCTAATATTTCTTATTTCTTATAAAATAGATAAAATTATTATTTTAATCTATTTAAATCACAAAGAAGTTGTATAAACTATATTTTAAAATTTTTTATATAATTTAATTATTAGCTTTAATCCTATGGATATATGTTTGGACCAATATCCCACTCTACATCCCAATTAATAATATGACCCTCTTTTAATAAAAATTCTCTGATTAGTGAAAAATATATTTTTAGCCTTTGAATCATGCTCAATCTGAAGACATCGATTATAAGTTACAATTAAAAATGTAATATTTTATAATTTATAAACCAATTTAACTAACTTAAATATCTATTGACTCTCATATATTGGAAAAGATTCGAACATTTTAATGAAAATCTCTATATGAATTACTAATCTAAATATTGTTTATTGCAGATTCAAATCTTTAAAGATACAATAGAAATCAGGAAAACCTGAAAAAAAATACTTTTAAAATAAGTTGATTTATTTAGGGGAGGGAAATTTAAATCGTACTAAGTGTGTTTCTTCTATATTTTTTGGAAAAATTATAGAATTTATGGGTTAGGAAACTCCCCTCTCTTATAATCATATTAACATGCATTATAAATGAATAATTGATTGTTTAACATGAAATTATATTAAAATTTATTAGATATAATGATTAATTTATTTAGGTTTCGCAGTGTAGAGCAATTTATAAATTGGTTAATTATAAATCATTTTGTTCTTTTGTAGAATTTAATTGAAATATATTGGCCTTAACTTATTATATTGAATTGTCATTAAATTATAATTAAAAATATATATATATATATACAATTATTGTAAATCATTATTTTTTTCATATAATTTATAATAATCTTTCATTATTCATTGAATCAATATCTTTTTGAGAACTTAATATATTGCATCACTTAAAACAATAATTTCATTTGATTTATATTTTAAAAATGATACAATATTACTAGGAAATATAATAAATATTCTAATCGAAATTAAAAAATTAATCAAAAAATTTATTATAATTACATTAAAAATCTTATAGCGCATTTTTAAAATGAGTTTTAAGTTCTAAATTAGGAAAACTTAAAATTAATTCTAGAATTTTAATTATAAAGAAAACTAAAATTATGACAAGGCACAAAGAAAAATTTTAAATTTCCAAATTAGTTTCAAAATAGAAGTGAGCTTAGATAATTATAAATAAACAAAAACATTATTTTTTTTTAAATATAGAGAATTAATAATTATTATTTGCTTATTTTAAAGTTATTAGTTTTGACTACAAACTGGCTTGGTTTGGAACTCATTCATGCCTGAGTCAAGGCATTTTTTAGAAAACATGTCAGTTGAGTAGGCTGTCAAAGCAACTATGTGCATTTTCTAGTATTCATCATTCTCTGATTTCAATTTTTCTTCAAACTTCCTTATTTCTTAAGTCGCCTAGAACCCATCCATTACTGGCATGTTACAATCCATAAATATTATTTTGTATTGAAAATTCTTCTAGCATTAGCAAAAGCTCACATTATCTCTTAATTCATTGTGTCTCTACTCTACCTTTTACAAAATTTATATTTATATTTCCCTTATTTACTGTATAATTTTGATTCAAGAAAATTATATTTAGAAAAATTTTAATCCTGCGGATTACAAATCTCAATTTTTTAAAATTAAAATTTTAGCATTTTTACCAATCAATTTTGACTTAGCTTCTCCTTTTAGTGATACTTTGACCATACTGAGGCAAAAAGAGATATTTAAATGTAACTATACTAATTAATTTTTTTTTAATTGTTCTCCGTTTTGGCTTGGAAATGACTCATTTTATCTAAAAGCAACCACAATTAATAATTGTTCCGACCGAGACCACCTACCCCACCCCTACCCCACCTCCCGGTCTACCGAGACCCCCTACCCCACACCCTACCCCACCCCCTACCCCACCTCATAAAATACCCCATTTCATATCAAAATTTTTATCCTCGAGGTATGAATCGATTTCCTTTTTGACATCTCGACTACATGACCCTTTTCTATGTAAAAATATCATCAAATTTTCAAAATTTTTCTTCTTCTTACTAATGCTTAATATAACTTTGTACTTAAGTTTTTGCTTGATTCTCTTGGTAATTCGATTTATTATGCTTACTTTGAAAGAAAAAATAATTTACAATTATTTTCTCTAAGTATCAATTATAATTGTTAAATATTTTATTTATTGACAATTATGCATAAATTTTATATAAAATATTTTTATCAATTAAATCATCTCCTTTCAATATAATTCCTAAAATAGTATCATTATTTTTTTTTATTTTAAACTTTATTTCGTTTAATAAAAACAGTTTTTTATTTCTTTTTAAAAATTTGATAATAAAATCAAAAATGTTTTTACTATCAGATGATTTTACTTTACATAAATCTTTATTGATAACTTTTCTCAATAGATTTCTAGTTTTTAAACTGTAATATAAATCAAAAATGAACATGCAAAAGTTTTTGATATTCTTAAGTTATCAATAAAGATTTATGTAAAGTAAAATCATCTGATAGTAAAAACATTTTTGATTTTATTATCAAATTTTTAAAAAGAAATAAAAAACTGTTTTTTATTAAACGAAATAAAGTTTTAAAAAAATTACAAAAATTATGATACTATTTTTAGGAATTATATTCAAATGAGATGATTCAATTGATAAAAATATTTTATATAAAATTTATGCATAATTGTCAATTAATAAAATTTTTTAAAATAATAATTTATACTTAGAGAAAATAGTTTTAAGTTAATTTTTCTTTCAAAGTAAGTATTAAAAATCGAATTACCAAGAGAATCAAGTAAAAACTTAAGTTCAAAGTCATATTAAGTATTAGTAAGAAGAAGAAAAATTTTGAAAATTTGATGATATTTTTTATATATAAAAGGGTCATGTAGTCG
This sequence comes from Oxytricha trifallax, assembly GCA_000711775.1. NCBI lineage: Eukaryota > Ciliophora > Spirotrichea > Sporadotrichida > Oxytrichidae > Oxytricha > Oxytricha trifallax. The sequence continues at coordinate 8,266 of ARYC01000362.1, read as the reverse complement.
AGATGTCAAGAAGGAAATCGATTCAGACCTTAAGGACAAAAATTTTGATATGAAATGGGGTATTTTATGGGGTGGGGTAGGGGGTGGCGGTAGGGGGTGGGGTAGGGGGTCTCGGTAGACCGGGAGGTGGGGTAGGGGGTGGGGTAGGTGGTCTCGGTCGGAACAAATAATAAAGCAGGGTTTTGAGGTATTTTGCAAAACAAATTTTTCAAAAAAGTAATTTCTTTAAATTGTTGTTTTACAATTCAAATTTAATACTGCATTATGCTCAATTTTTTTATTATAGACTATAAAACTCTAAAATAATTAGTTATTATGAATCTAATAATAATATGTAAACGTTTTGAATATATAATAATAATTTATATTATTTTAAATATTATAATGTAATGATATAAGTGAAATTTAACAATTTATGAATATTTTCAATCGATACAAAGAAAAATATATTTACTAGGAAATAAAGAATCTTAAAATCTAAATTAAGTAATATTAAATATATCTGTGATAAATAAATCAGCAAAAAGGTTATACTAAAGTTTTCTTCTTTACATGTCTATGAATTTTTTAAAATGTTTTTTTCTTAAAATATAGTTAATACTTCTAGTTTCTACAAATACAAGATATTAATTTTCGAAATTTAATAATTGATTTTTTCCACTATTCTCTCAAAATTGTCTACTTTGTCTTAATTAGAGTTATTTTACAAAACAAAAAATAATTATACAAACTTAACAAAATTATAAAATAAATTCAAAAATATTACTTAAATTTATTGTTTTTACTGCTTCCGCTCCATTGCTTGCTTTGTCTGATTAATAACCAAATTGCATTTGCAAGATAGCCTAGAGAGTTATAACATTAAAAACATTGTCATCAACAACCAATATTTCAGGCACCCTTTAACAAGAACAATCAGAAAGATTTGCAAGTTTCTTTGTAAAGTTTAAATATAAAAATATAAATGTAATCATTAATGGAGGGTCTTGATTAATAAGATTAATGCTTAAATCACAACTCTCATTTAGATTGTATTAAGAAAAATCTGTCTAAATAGAGTTAATTTGTCCACCTTCTCTTCTCGAAAGTTAACTTTTTAATAAATGATAAGTTTCATTTTCTTCTCCAAATTTTTCAGTTGTTATTAAAGTAAAGACCCTAAATCCTTCATTAATTTTATTTATATTTTGAATTGATAAAATTAGCAATTTTATATAGTTTTTTCATGTTTTTTTTTAATATCTTTTGTTGAGAATTTTCTTGATATTGTTAAATGAATGTATTATAGCTTATATTAATTTTTCCTTATTTGAGAGTTACCTTCAAATTAAACTTGTTAAAATTTCCACTATAATTTATAATATAAATAATATTATTTGCAAAATTTCTTTATTTACTGTAAATTTAGGCATAGATCCTCATTAATTTTGGATCCTTATTTCTTAGCATATCTAATTAAAATAATCTTATTTAAAATTTTGAAAAAGCAATTATAGCATATAAAATTAGAAAATTAGAGATTCAACCTAAAATAGTAATAAAGAAGAAATTCATTAACATTGATTTGATTCTATTTTAAGCTAGTATATCTCATAATTAAACAATCCATATATACAATTATTTTTAATATAGAAGTAGTCTTTATGCTCTGCATTTATTTATTAGCTAATTATAAGCATATATATAAAGAAGTCTAAGGGAGGGGTCTAATTAAATAAATAATTAATGATGATCTTAGCATTATAAAACCAAAAATGTCATATTTAAACAAGATTCATATAAAATAGGGTATTTAGGGGTAGGTAAGGGATTAAGGAATATCTTTGATATAACATCAAAAGTACCCTTTAATACGATTTGATTGCATTCTTTTATAAATCAGAATCGAAAAAGATTTGGGGCAATAAGTGTCACTAGCAAAAATTTCTTTAGCTCTGATTTGAAATGTGAACTTAGTGCCCTATGAATACTCTTAGTCAAGCCATATTTACCCATCGAACATTTCAACAATTTTCTTGCAGATACTTAGACCCAAACCTATACCAGAAGTATTTATCTAGGCTGTAGATTCTAATTTCCCAAATAAAGTAAATAACTGAGATCTTTCTTCTTATTTAATTCCTATACCTGTATCTTAGACACTTACAATAAGCGTTTAATTTGCCTCATTATAGTTTACAATTATCTTGATATACCCCTGAAAAGTAAACTTTAAGGAGTTTTGTAGAAGATTCAATAAAACCTGTTTAGTTCTTTGCTCATCGAGGTATAATGAGACTGGAAAATCAGAAGAAATTTCGTAGAATATTTAAATTCCTTTCTCATTAGAGCCTATGCTGAACATATCAATCAGTTCTCTGAATGAATTACAAAAATAAATTTTAAATTGTTCAAGTCGACCCATTCTAGTTTCTTTTTAAATTTTGGCTGAATAAATATAAAATAAGAATTAATATATTGATAAAATTATAAAATTAAACAGCTATCATTAATAAAAATGTCATTTTAAATTTTATTACCAAAAAAAAATAAAATAGTGAAACAAAAAGCTTGATAAAATTAAAGTAATTCTATTTAAATTAAATTTACAAGATTAATTAAACGATTATAAAAGTTTTAAAGTTGCAGATTTTTAATACTCTTTATTTTATTTATCTAATAATTAATATCTTTTTTACATTCAATATGATTTTTATTCAAACCCTTTTATATTAAGGATAGTTAACGACTTCAAGCAGAAAGCTGCTTAATTCTTATCAAAGAGTGCTGTTATATAGCATACACTCCTAACCCTTACATAAAGTTGATATAATTAGTGTTTTAAATGTGTGTATTAAAGATGTTGTCTCATTAACAATTTGCGGATGTAAATACATTATTGAGTTTATAAGAATTTTAAATCAAAAAAGAAAAAGAGAAAAATTTAAGATATTTTTTAAGATTTAATTAATAAGTTTATGTTACAACCGAGATCCCCCCCCAGGGGTACCCCATCCCCCATCCCATTTCCATACCCCCCCGTAGCCCCCAACCCCATTAAAATATCCCATTTCATATCAAATTTTGTATCTACAGGGTCTAAATCGATCTCCTTCTTGACATATCGATATTATAAACCCTATTTATGTAAATAATTTTAATCTCGACATCATAGACCTTATTTTATGTATATAGTTTCCTTATAATTTAAAATTTATTTATTTTCAAAATAGTGAAAATAAATCATATGAATTTAATTCTTTGTTAAGTTTCACGTTGTTTCTCGACCATATTACACAATAGCTTATGAAATATAAATTGAAAAACTTTTTCATATTTTTTTTATTGTAAGTAAAATTTTTATATACTATGATACAAAAATATTTTTTAAAATGTTTTTGTCCCTTAAATCAACTTCATTCGACATAATTCGAAGAAATAGTATGAGTAATTTTTTAAGTTTTTTTTTTTCTTCTATAATTTTATAAAAGAAAATTGATAAAATAGTTATAAAAAAATGAAGAAAAAAAAAAACTTAAAAAATTACTCATACTATTTCTTCGAATTATGTCGAATGAAGTTGATTTATGGGACAAAAATATTTTAAAAAATATTTTTGTATCATAGTATATAAAAATTTTACTTTCTTTAAAAATAATATGAAATAGTTTTTCAATTTATATTTCATAAGCTATTGTGTAATATGGTCGAGAAACAACGTGAAACTTAACAAAGAATTAAATTCATATGATTTATTTTCACTATTTTGAAAATAAATAAATTTTAAATTATAAGGAAACTATATACATAAAATAAGGTCTATGATGTCGAGATTAAAATTATTTACATAAATAGGGTTTATAATATCGATATGTCAAGAAGGAGATCGATTTAGACCCTGTAGATACAAAATTTGATATGAAATGGGATATTTTAATGGGGTTGGGGGCTACGGGGGGGTATGGGGAATGGGAGGGTGGCTGGGTGTTGTTTTCTCTGTGTGGGATTTCTGTTTGGCTAGTTGTTATTACCATATTAATAATTATTAATAAAAAATGGTTATAATTAAAATCTCATTGATTGCTCTATATTTAAATTTTCTATAATTCTTTTACTATGCATGTACAATATTTATTAATTTATCATTAAAATTTGTCAAGATTGATATTTTTATGATCAATAATCCTAATCAAATGAATTTATATAAGCATTAAAATGAATAAAGTTTGAAGTTAAAACAATTTAGGTTTAATGATCTTTTTTTTTTAAAAAAAGTGAAACTATTTAGTCTTTATAAATAATTTTTACTGAATTAAAGAAATAAAATAAAAAAATCTATCAAGTATTCATTTTCTTGTTTAAAAATGAATAAAAAGGTCGATAAAAGTCATAAATATTATATGAAATGATTAACATTAAAATGTCTCTATTTCAAATATTGCTAAGATTAAGACAATATTAAATCAATTAGAAATATAAAAATATGTTTAAGAGGAATAAAAGCTGTTAGAGATCAAGAAGATAAGAATAAAATCTATCAATAGACTTTGATAATACAAAATTATAATAAACAAGGTATATATGGGGATGGGGAAGAGTATCGTTTTATGTTTGTAGGAGAAATATTAATAGGAATTTAGGTTTTTTTATTGACTTAAACAAACTATATTTATGACTAATCTTTAATGTGTAATGAAAATAATGGTTTTGTCATTTTTAATTAAATGTATTGTCCATTTTTATGTAATGTGCTTAAATTTTCCATTTCTAATTTGGAAAAAGTCAAGTAAGTCATTGACTAGAAAGCACATAAATCGAGTTGAGTTTCTTATAATAGATAAGAATCTTCTTCCATTAGTGTCAGTGATATAAACATCGAGACTGTTCAATAACCCTGTCATCGCATTTAAAGGTGTTCGCATATCATGAGATACGGTAGCAGTTAACATTTCGAAAAAATGGTTTTCAACCTTAAGTTTTTCATACCTTATTATTGGAGTTATGTTCTTTATCATTATCATTCTGTGGTATACGTCTTGGAAAAAAATTTGACATTATATAATCCTATAAAATTATTCATCCAAAACTTTAAATTAATATCAATATGATTTTAGTATATCAGTAGATATATAGTATGATACATTTTAGCAATTATTTCTAACATTATTTAATTCATAAATTTGAGGCTTTATGAATTCTTTTACATTTATTATTTCATAATTTTAATGAGTTCATATTGAGTAGTTAACAACATTTGAATTATTTACTAAATAATTCACAACATTAATAAAACATTAGATATTTTTGTTACATTAGAAGATTTGTGTGATCGTGGGACTAAGAAAACCTCATTATTACAAACGCTGAAAATTAATTATTGCAAAGCTGTTATAATCATTTGCTAAAAATAACTAGGGAAAAGGTTTTACTGGAGTTTTAGCTTTAAAAAATTTAATCCCTGAGATATCTTCACTAGATACCTTTAAAAGACCTTATTAATCTTATTGAAAGAAATGTATAATTTTTCATTATCTGATTTTAGATAGGGAAACCTATTACCTATCTATAAAATATATGAATAAATAATGAGTGCCTGAATTATTATTATTAATTTGATTTCTAAGATTAAGATTTTCTTCAACATTGACTATTTAATAGTACTTTTAAAACAAAATATAAGTCTAAACTTATCATCTCTAGTCTCTAACTGAGATGCTTCTAAAATGCTTATCATATTTGAACTTTCGGGGTTAGAAACTAATAAAAAAAATAAAAAACTCATAAAAATATGTCTGATTAAAGCAGTTAATGTCAGTAAATAGAATTAAAATAGGTATCTACTTTTGTATAAATGATAAAAATTTATGTAGTTCCTCAATGATTTTGTCTTAAATACCTTTCTAATTATTTAATAAAAATTCATGAGAAATTGATAATTTTTTTGAAATAAATTAATCAGATATAAATAGCTATGTGTTTGATGAATTGAAATAAATTATTCAAAATCTGAACTCTAGGAGGTTATTCAAGTTTTACTTTAAAATTTTCTCTTAATTATTGAACCTTAATATGCTTAAATCAGTCATTTTAAATGGGTTTTAAGATGTAATAAAAAACATAATAATTTTATTGTTCAGCCTAGTCTCTCCTAACTTTCTAATAAATTCAATTAGAAAAAAATAAATTAAATCTCCTTGATTTTACTCCTAAAAATTATAATCTTTAAGCACTTCATTAGTTAAACAAATATCAAGATCTGAAGTTTCCTGATTAGAGATTCCAAGATTATTCTATTGAATAAATAATTACTAAGAGTAAATGTTTAGCAAATCAAATTTTTAAGAAATTCCCTAAATTTTTAATGAAAAATAAAAACTCTCTTTTTTTATTTACATCTTAATTACTATTTAGACTTTCGATACTTAAAGCTCTAAATTAAATGAAGAAATTTAGAAAGTTTTAAATTCAATTATAAATATTTTATAATATATTATAATCTTACACTAATCTGCTTGATCTGAAAGCACCGCCATCGTTTAATTCGTAGGTATAAATTTAAATAACCTAATAAACTCTGAGTTTGCCAGTGATATTTTCTTAGTATCTGGATTGTACAATCAAAAACTTAAATTATTTATGTTTTTATTTTATTTGATCTATTTGTTCTATTTATAAATAAAGCATTAATTATTGTTAAGCATTTTTTTCTCACTCAAGCTACTAATATCTTTAAATTTCTTAACACATTTGGGCAGCTATAGATATTGAGATACTAGGTTATACATATTGATTGATATCTTAAAAATAATAATCAAACGAATTTTAGTTTTTAAAATTAGTATGTATCATTTACTTCATGACTTAAATACACTAACAGGTGCAATATAAAATATTTATATATGCTTTCCTTATTCTTTCCTTATTCTCATTTCAAATAGCTAAATGAGGGTCACCATCATCATCATCATCACTTTTTTTCCCGTTTTTTTTCTTCATTTAAGGTGTTAACCATTCATTCTTACATGTCTAAAAATAAAAAAGAACCTCAAAAGAAAAGTTCGCTTAATGAGCTTAAAAACTTGCAGGTGGAACTCTGTTTTTATTAAATTTAGAGTTTTCAAGAGCCATAGTTGTAAAAGTTATTTCTAAGAGTTTCTACACAAAGAGCTGTTGGTCAATAGAAAAAGATCTGCTAAAAAAACTATTGCCTTTTAATCTTATAATTTTAAGTTAAACTCACTTATTTTAGGAAATATTGAGCTTTCTTTTCATAAGTCTAATTATACCTATAAAATATTATTGTTATTTTCCGAACAACTAAATTAAATTTCATAATAATATTTTGCCATTAAAATACAATTCCTTCAGGAAGCTAGTCAAATAATACTTTAAGTTCATTATTCATTGTTTTTATCTAATGTAGTTAGATAAACGCAAGCTTCAATTTCTTTTCATAAAAGTAACAAGCATAAATTTGCTTTAAATTAATCAAAATTAATTTCCAAAAAAATTACTATAATTAAATAATGGGATGGTAAAACTATCAAATAGTTTCAATTAATAAATTGTGAGACCCATATAAGTAAGTACTTGCGCATAAGAAACAACATCTTGAAAATTAATTTTTATCGAGTAAAATAAAAAATATCCAAGGGAAGAGACTATCATAGAAATTGACGTCAAAATCTACATTTAATTAAACATTATTAATTTATATACTTATGTAAATCCAGTTATGATTAAGCAAGAACCCATAAAACAAAAATATCAAAAATGTTGAGAAATTTCCAACAAGCTGCTCGCAAACTATTTTTTTCTTTTTACTGTATACAATAAAGTAAATGGGGGGGGGGAAGTTTCCTGCACTGGTTTATAATTTAAAAAATTTGAGGGAAGTTTCCTACAATTTTTTTAATTTTTAATGAGATTATCTTTAAAACAACAATCAACCAACTTCCGAACTAATTTCGTTGTTATAATTATAATTATACTTAATTTATGAATCAATAACCAATATCTTTCTTCAGATTTCAAAAAACTCTGACTTATTTAATCTGATATTTTTAGGTCTCTGTCTCTAAACCATTACATTGTCCTCTCTGTACTCAATCAAAGCACTTATAAACCTCATTAAGGGGTTTTGGGGTTTTGATTATATAGGTATGAAAAGATAAGATAAATTGAATCAGAATTTCAATAAAAATTGGATACAATATTTGGAATTACCATTGTAGGGAATTTGTTAGGGGTTGGGGTTATTAATAGATTTTAATGTGAAATTTATAGT